>DWAJ01003721.1:0-14195 GCA_018238005.1 Eurema mandarina
ACACCGTACTTCCAAGCTCCACTGTGTACATAGGCTCATAACTATTATTGGAGACAAAACTATTTATTTATGGGTATTTGTTATTTCACGTACCTTTCAACTTCCCATATACCAGCTTTGAAGTTCCTAGCAGCTCCAATGAGTAAGCCTACAGTGATGTCAGCTACAGCGTTGTTGAGACAATCCGGTGTGTTTCCGAGAAGAATACTTCTTTTGGCTACCTCAGACTCATCAATGTGGTCTATACCAGATGCCATTGTTGATATCGCTTTTAACTGAGGACCTGTAGATCAAGCATTGCTTACGAACGACTATAATTCACTTTATTCGCATAAAGTATAATAACGTAACGTCTTCAGAATATTTAATGTTGAATCAATATAGAAAAGAAATATAAATATTTGTATTCTCTTTATAGCCTGACATTAAAAAAAAAAATTTGATTGAATGTAATTAAATCATTTCCGATTTTGTGGTAAAAAAATCATCTACAAAACCGGTTAAAAATTCGTATCTTACCAGCCAAGTTCAGAATTTCACCGGTCAATCGATGTTTAGTGTTCCATATTAAATAATTATAACCGTTAATATTCTTTTTAATTTCAGACAAACTAGTTTTTTCATAATCTAAGTATGGCAATACTGTCACTTGTAACCTAAAAATTAAAAAATCACGGTCAATAAAATTTTTAATATATTTTTTTTGCGAATTTAAATGTTTAAAAGTACTTACTTTTTTTGAAGTAACTCCAAGCCAGCTCTAGGATATGATTTATTAACAACTAATACTTTTTGTAAAGACATCATCAGCTGCTCATTTACGCTGCTTCGTCAGTTCATACAAGACACTAGACAGCCTTTTCACTTTCAACTACACTAACTATATAATAAATGGTGTTTAATCATTTATCAACGCGGCATATACAAAAGCGTTGTACTTCTCAAACTGAAGTTAAAGATAACGTTGTATTCACGATAGAGGGTCTTAAAATATAGCAGTTTGAGCGCGAACATCGTTGTAAATTGTAATATTCTAAATGGCTTATGTAATAGCTCCGTACGCAATGACTCATTTCTTTTTTTTATAAAATAGTTGAATTTTGTTAAAGCTATTTTAATGGAATGTATGTTTTTTATGTGATTATGTAAAACAAATATTAAGAAATTGAATTATCTATAGTTTAATATACTATACATATATATAGGATATTATCCTATATTTTAATTTAAATCTTTTTGAACATAGCGCCATCTAGTGTCGAGTAGTTTAATTAAGTTAAACGTACTTCTCTATGATGTTAAAGTATTTCAAAAAGTGAACACTAGATGGCAGCATAAGGCTTATTTATTACGAAAAATACAAAAATGAAGTCTGCAGTTTTTTTTATTTATATTATGGCATTAGCGTCTAGCCATTTGCCAGTGTCAATGAAATAAGAGGCAACGTGGTCAAGATAAAAGTCGATATGAGTCAAGTAAAATCGTCATCAAGTCATCTTTAGTCGAGTCAGTCAGTCGTTTCGTTCTGCCCTTCGTAAAGTAATAGTGAACTTTACGAAGAACCTCGACGAATCTTGGAGCAATCGAAACGGCGCTACTTTGCGCTCTCGCATGAATTCTTCATTTCCTGGACACTTATTATCTAATTTACTGCATGGCATGAATCACTATCACAATCAAACATTAAAGCACTATATGCACCAAAAAACGAATTTTCAATTGAGATTACAAATTCCCGCCAAAACTCCCAAGTCTGCAGTTTGATGTAAAATGTTAGACTATATTTTATATTATGTAAAATCTGTTAAGATTTTCATATTACTACCGGGACGTATGGGTATAGGGTTGCAGTACTAATTATGACCTGTGCTAATAACTTGTTCGTAGCGAAGAGGTAGAATATAATAGAAAGAACTCTGTGGTGAATGAATGGATTAAAACCGACATATAACCGATAAATATTGATAGAAAAAATGAAACTAAAATTTGTATACCCTATGTTATTCCAGCTATTACTGCGATTCTTTTTATATCTTACTAGCTGTTGCCCGCGACTCCGTCCGCGTTTACTTTCATAAAAAATTTATCACCCTTGAAACTGGATAAAAAGTATCGTATGTCCTTCTCCTGGTTCTAAACTACATCCCCACCAATTTTCAGCCAAATCAGTTGAGCCGTTATCGAGTTATAAATGGTGTAACTAATACGACTTTCTTTTATTTATATAGAAGATAGATTTTAATTTTTGTTTTAAGAAAAGAGTATAGACCAATTTTGTTATTTAGTGCTTCGCCTTTTATACCTATATTTTTTTTAATGTTAAAACATTTATAGACACAACTTCTGGATATGACGCGGACGTTGAATTTAAGGGTGAACGAGTAACTTGCCTTTCTCGAAGAAAGTTAATTATAACTTTTCAAATACCTACAAGAAAAACTTAAAATATATAAATCTAGTGAAGATACTATCAATAATATTTTTCCCCACAGCAATCTACATTTTAGAACATGGTAATACAACGATAATAGTATCCTGTAGTAAAACACTGTAGACTAAACTAGGCTAACTCCCATATTTCAAAGTCAGGAATATATTTCCAATTTAAAAATAAAAAGATGTTTATTTAAAGTAAATTTTGAGACGCGAAATTCAAAGCCAAAGCCAAAAGCATCTTTATTCAACTAGGCTACTTAAAGTAACAATCATGGTATTACAAAACATTTACCACCGGTTCGGAAGGCAGTTTCAACCGCATCTGTAATATGTATAATCGAAAATAAGATTTATTTTGTTCATACATTTTACATATCTTCTTTTAGCCGCTTAATTTTTCTGTAAGAAACCATTTCTGGCATTCAATTTAGTAGATAGGTACCCAATTAATAGAACCCATTTCTCAGTCTATACAATTCTGCTTGCTTTCATTTGAAGAGCTATGAATTTATTGGACAAATATTACTCCATTTTCTATGTTGTAAGAAATAGAATTTACATATGAAACGTAAAAATACAACACACTTTAGTTTTTTTGAGGTTTTTCATTTATTTTTAAAGATTTAGGTTGCTGGTGAACGAAAATATGATCTAAGACATATTACATCTGCCTATAAGTGCTAGCTAAAATTCCAGACACCTACTAATTCATATATGCATTACGGCATATAGAAACAACAAATGTAGCTTTTTGTGAATAAAATAATCAACAATTTCGGCTTAATGAATACATTCTTAAACCATACAAATTCACAAATATACAATCTTAACCTTATTAAAGTATAAAATAATATTATTCAAGTTGATTTAAACTAAATTAATAAGTAATATTCAACTTCATCACCAGAAAATGATTGAAACCGACATCCGTCACCTCGTAATCCCCTAAACCACTTCAAGCGTCCCTTTCGCACAGCTGTGTGTGTGTATGTTTGTCCTTGTCTAAATACTATAATCCGAACCACAGAGGTCATTACTTTTGCGATCAACAAACATTTTCTGGTTAGATGTGACAATAATAGCTTTACATTTGGGGATATAATTTCGTGATTTTTTCGATCGATTTTTGTAATTATTTTGTTATTGGAAATTCGGTTAATCGGCTTTTAAGTAGTGACTTTAATTTCAAACATAAATAGACCACATATTAATTAATAAAGTATAAAATTTAAGGTTAACTAAAATGAACTAAATGATTCGTTCCGTAAAAAAGGAACTCCGTTGATTTCGTATCTTATATAACATAATAAGAAATTATATTAATCGTACCTATTTTTTTTTAATATCATATACATACATTTAAAAAAATAATCATTTTATATCGAAAAAAAACTTAATAGTAAAAATAAAGATACTTTGGCATCCATAATAAACAGTAAATAAATCGTATTACATCCACAAAATCAAAAGTATGGTAACCACACGTCAGATTGAACCGAAACGGACGTCTACATAATTTGGTATGTTAAACACTGTCATTAAAACCGTCTAAATAGCGCGACCTTATTTTCCTTTTCCCATCTTTGTGTGTAAGGTTCTTCGTAATTTGGACGTATTATTTGGCAATGGCTCAGAGGGTAGAAACGCTAGGGGCTGCAAATTGTTTATTAGTAAGAACGATTTTGTGATATGTTGACATTTCATTTGGATTTACGATAATCGGTACGATTCGGTGCTGAAATAAACACGAGTTGACGAAGCAATTAATTATTTGGCCGAAACTTTGGAAATGTTGAGTTGGGAAAGTTATGTTGTGCTTTCAGGTAGACTTAATGGTGTTTTTGTACTTATATCTTGCCAAACACTATAGAAAGAGCACCAACTATTGTCAATTTTGCAAACTTGTCAAAAATTACTTTACGTTGTCTGGTAGAGATCAGTTGTAGTGAAAGACCGTCGTTTATTTTGTTTCATTTCATTACAATATATAATTATTTATAGGTATTGTTTATTGCTTATAGTATTTCTTTACTATAGATACTTTATATATTTACTACCTGACCCGTGCCCACATCGTTGGGCATAATGTTAACAATTCTTATTTTATATAGCCTACGACACTCAGCAATAATGTCTTTCTATTGTCGAAAGAATTTTTAAAATCGGTTCTGTAGATTCCGAGATTACCCCTTACAATTTAACAAACACACAAACTTTACTTCTTTATAATATCAGTATACCTAGACTAGTGCCGACGCGACTTTGTTAACGCTGTTCCTATTCTACTGGTAACCTTATACCCTAGACCGTTATTTACTGCTTTAATCCACCTATGTACCTCAAGGAATATTCTAAAAAAATATTGACATCGATGCAGCTATAATTTTGACTATGCATTTAGCACCACATTTTGATAAAGACATTATTAATTAAGTATTTCTTAACTTGCAAACGAGAGTCTCGACGTCAAGCTAAGGTAAGCAATAATGAATAGCAACAAGCGAACTAAAAATTATTGCAAAATTCATTGAGGCGTTATGATTTCATCTCGGCAAACGCACCCCCATCACAAAGCCGCCGGGAGGGGCGACACTTAACGTCACTAATCGCTTCCGAAGACAGATGAGACCATTGAACCTGACAAGGCCTATTACGATCAAATATTTAAATCAACATTTGTATATCGTATATTATTATATCATAAAAGATGTTGGCAAGGATTTATGGTTGACAAATTTAAAGGTAATTGAATCACCTACATAATTTGTAATTTAATTCATAATTGTCAAATTTTAGGTGAATTAGAAAGTATAACTGGAAGAGAAATGAATTTTAAAAATTGTGTTTCCGACCTTGTAAGAAATAATCGTGTAGAAGAAGAAAGAAGTAATTCTTATAGAATGCGTTATTTTACAAGTTTTTCTTTTCAGTGGTTATCTGGAAGAAGTCACTTTGAAATTGGCCGTCAATTAAAGAATCAGTTTGAATATTTAAATAACTTTGCTTTTAAATTACTTTGCAGCAGTTTTAAATTTTAAGTTAAGTTTGAGTTTGAAGCAAATCGGTGTTATGGTGCACACAAAAATAGTGATTCAAACTATCCAAAGAGTAATAATTCTTTATATATTCTATAAACACCAGCAGTCGTTTAAAAACTAAAACAGATTATTAAATGTGACAAAATCCATTAGGATCAAATATTTGAATCAAAATTTAGTAATACGTCAGTTATGACAACTTGAAGGTACGATAAAAGATGCGTTCGGGCGTTTTGCGATGGCAAGGATTTGCGGTTGACGAAATTTGTATGTAATTATTGAATTATTGCTGTCAAATTTAATCATGAAATGCGTTATCGTTCAAATGCTTGGAAACCTTTATATCAATATGGAATTGTATTTTGACAGTCAGATGTCAAAATGAATTTCAAAAAAACAGATAGTCATAAACCTAGTTTTTAATTCCGCATTGCGCGGAATAATGCTTAAATATAATAATTCACTTTTCTTGATTCATATATTGAGAAATTCAAAAGTACTAAGTAGTCCATTAGCTGGATGCGTGTAAAGTACGTGTAGTGCCAGATAATTAACAATTGTTTTTCTTTAATTTGACATTGATCGAAATGTCGCACTATGCTCTGTAATTGAAAAACTAGGAAAGTGATCTGATGCGGGCTATTTTGGAATTTAAAACTAAATTGATTTAAAGGCGTACGGGCAAAATATTTAACAATGAACCTTCATTATCAAATCTTTAACGAAATCTGTGTTTTTTTCAATTTATGTACTTATTATATTGCTAGATTTGAAAACAAAAATCAGTGCGTTTACGCCTACCTATATAATAACTTCAATATAACTTCTTCATAACATAGGTGTACCTACCTACATTGTCAAGTGTGTTATAGATACCTTATTATTTACTTATTTATTATTTTTATGTTATTTATATGGGAGAACTGGCTCTTAAAATACAGTTTAACACTAGTTCGGGAGCCTATGTGTTCATAGGCCTATATGTATTTATTATTTAATCTTACTCAAATAAAGAAGTATTATTATATTTATTTATGATTCTCAATAAATTTCTATCAATGTCATAGGTAGGCAGGAATCAGGATCGGTTCATTAATTGTCAAGAGGACAATACGACCCTCCCACCTCTTTCCACGTATTTTAACAAACTGTAAGCGGAAATATCACTAATCTTGTAACTGCCCTCGGCGCGTTAACCCGTGAGTAACACTGAACATCAGGTGAGGGTTTGTCCTCACAGAGAGTATTGTACGGAATTGGATTATTTTGCTATTGAAATAAATATAATATATCACGCGTGAACGCTTTTTTGAAGTACGTAGCTATACCTACTTGATTATGTGTTAGAAGGGTTCAAAAAGCTTAAAATTTAGCATCTCGAAAATTCTTTGTAATTAATGTACCAAAGAAAGTGTTACGCGAAAGAATTACACAAAAAATATACTACGATAGGATTTTATCAGCCGTTCCCCGCGGTTCTACCCGCGTAGTTCCCCTTCCCAGGGCAATACCGGGATAAAAAGTATCTTAGGTATGTTTTAATCCAGGGTATTTAATCTATCTACATACCAAATTTCAACTAAATCGATCCAGCCTATTTTGCCGTAAAAGAAGGACACACACATTTTTCCATTTATACTTAATATTAGTATGGATATGATATTTTATTGCTATTTTAGTATGTTTCAATTTACTTTTTTTCTATGTCTTTATTATTAATCAATATAATTCTCATTAGAAAACCTTAAAAATAACGTACAAAACTAACTTACAAACAATTTCTTCCTTACATATCAATACCGAGAGTTTAAAGCTCTCGGAAATAAAGAAACTCACTCGCCAAAGAAAGTGTTACGCGAAACGATTTCACAAAAAATCTATTGCGGTGTAACTCGCTTTCGGAATAATAGGATTTAAGACGTAGTTTACAAACAGATCAGAATTACCGACAGCCGGAAGGATTACTCTCGGCTTGACCGTTACTGATACGTTGTTTGCTTTTCAATATAAATATAGCTACTGAATACTTGTTGCTTTACGTTTGGCAAATAGTTTTAAGAAGAAACATTTTAGGTGTTTAACTTGATAAGGTAAGTTAAAGTAGGTTAAAATTAGCCAAGCCTAACATTAATACATATCTAATTAATTAATATCCTTTATTCAGAACGACCAGTCGAACAACTGACAGGCGGTTATATGAGAAATGCCATTAGATGACAGGGTTTTTTAACTAAGTCTTAATTAATATCGGACTTATGCCGGAATACTGAATATTCAAATTTAAGTACCTACAACACAAAACGGTCCGATTTAATAGTTCACAAATCAGCCAAAATTACTAGACTTGAGGCATGCTTAAATTTGATTTGCGTATGAGTATTTCGCCGTTAGCAACGCCGAACTCGGCGGATTAGTAGCGCTTCGGTCGATACAATGTAGGTAACTATTTTAATGCCTTTTTTAGAAAAAGAGAATTGAATAAAAACTTAATTGTTATCTATTTATTTTAAATACGGCGTATTTATCCTTATTCTTACCAGAATATAACTACTTAAATACGTAACTACTTAGTTAATAACTTAATAGCCAAATACTCATACGCAAATTAAAATTAAGCACGTCTTATGTCTCGTAATTTTGCCAGAATTGTATGGCGAACTGTCAAATCGGACCGCTTTAAGTTGTAGGTACCTACTTAAATTTAAGTTGCGTTTCAGTATTCCGGCATTAGACACTTTGGAGAAACACACGAGTAGGTATAGATTCTTAATGATATGATTAAGTATATTTTTCTACAAAATAAGTTATTTGGAAGAGTAGGTTTTAATGTGACAGATAATTTTGATAGTTTTTTTTATTTTTTATTATATGATTTAATATCAGTTTAATGATTAATATCTGGGGAAAGCTGTTTGTATAGCCTAAATCTTAATATGTTCGGTAATTTATAAATTTAATTAATAATCTATTCGATTATGATATTTTGTTCCTGTCTCGTTCGTGCTTGACTATGAAATTATAATTCAAAACATCACGCACATATGTACATAATACATGGAACTCTTATGTGAAGTAGGATAGTCACTAACATGTCTAAAGAGACATTTTTATTAATCGCCGATGCGATAATTATTATAATACCCTTAAGTTTAAAAAAACTATTGAATTTTTTGTGAAATTCAGCTTCAGCACGATTATGTATATTTTTTACGAAAGGACGTCTTTTAATAGAACTTTTAAGTTCTCATGATCTCTCAGGTTCTTATGCTTAGTATTGCCAGAACTAAACTATCTATAAAATTGATATACCTAATGTAATAAGTTCACACGGAAAACATCACCAAATAAAAGGATAATTATTTAGGTAATTAGGGTTTAGGTACCCGATCGTTAGTTTTGATGTGAGGAAAACTATATTTACTGTCGAATTTATTTATTTATTTCATTCATTTATTCTTTGTTACAATATAGATAGTACAATTTTAAACAATCTCAAACTATTGGAAATTTTGTAACTGGTGGCCTTGTCATTTAAAAGTGATTTCTACCAGGCAACCAAACACATGAAAAATCATATAATAACAATATATTTAAAACGGTGGCGAAGTGCAAAATTAAAAAAAGTGGGTATCAGTTAAAATATAGGTTAATTTTCTTAGACCCTATTTAATCTCGCTCCTTACATTGAACCGTTCCGAAGTAGGTACCTTAAAAATATTACTATCATATCATAAAATCATATATAATAAACTAGCAACTTGCCTTGGCTCTGTGGTTTATAATATCATTTCCTGAAAGTCTATGTATAAAAAAAAAATAAAAACATCAAAAAGTTTTAGAGATCTAAGCTTTCATAAGAAGTTAGCACGGACAGCGGAATACTATGTTTTCTATTAATTTAATTAATATTAATTTAATTTAATCTTTCAGTAACTAACTAAGTACTGTAATTTAATTAAATTACAGTTGAACTGAAAAAATATAAATATAGCTATATGTAGAACATTAAAGTGTATCTCTTAATACATATAGTCCTAACAGAAGCGAAAAAATTAAAAGATTTATTTAAATTTTCGGAAATAACGAAGAAACAGGAGTTTTATAGGTACGTATATATTTTGATGAATCTAGTTGAAGAACTATCTCAGTTTTAAGACGACATTTAATGCAAGTCCTTATTTACATAAAAAAGTCATTAATTGATAATAGATAAGTTTTTTTGTTAAATGTTAAATGGATATGATTTAACAGTTTTAAGTTCCATAAAGTTAAATAAAGTTTGTATGTATGTACTTAATCTTAGGATACCTCATTAGGTATCGTAAGATAAACCTAGGTAGGTACCTACCCGTTTTTACCTACGCAAGATTTATTTATATATTTTATTCATATTATAATAATTTATTTATAATTATGGCGAATTCTTTTTTAGTTTTGATTAAGTAATATTAAGAGACTTATATTAAGTACATAGAAATAAGTTAAGCTAAGCACTAAACAGCGATTATTACGTAAGTAGTTTTTTTTATTTAAGTAGAGTTTAAATTAATATTGTTGTAATTTGATTTAGTACGTATTATACTTATTTAAAGAAATGTTTAATTAGAAATATTGATGAGTAAATCTGTGTACTTATTGTATAAATTCGTTCTTTTCTATCCGGTTTTTTAAGTAAAGCTTAAGCTATATTTATAAGTAATAAAGTTAATATGAGTTTAATTCTTAAATCACGGGAATTTAAAATAGACCATATATTTTACTAATATACCTAGTACCTATATATATATCTTATTAAAAGCATAAAAGAACTTTAACGTAAAAATATATACATAATATATTTTCGTAAGTCTCTATATAATTCATTCATCATCATCATCATCATCATCATCATCAAACCAAGCAAACAATAACAAATCACTGAATACCTACTTATCACTGAATCACAGTTCACCCATCACCGACACATCACCAGTTCACGGTCATCGCATTGCACTGTCGCACTGAAAAGGCAAGCAGGCAAACACGTACTAATCCCCCCCCTACCTCCCCTCGCCCCAGCTCACCCCTCCCCCTCAGTCGCAGCCAAAAGAACCGTCAACGCCTTCAATTATTCAAAAGCTCCTCCCATTGCGTAGCGATGTTGCTATCCACTTGTGAGTTGTGAAATAGCAGGTAGGTAGTATGCTGCTATTTTTGGGTTATAACTGTTATTAATACGCGTTATGGTACTAAAGTGCTATTTTTTGGTTTGGTGGATTCGAACTGTGACTACATTTACTAGATATGTACATCAAACTGATATCTGTTGAAATAATTTTAAAAGGTTTTTTCGGTCCGTTATTTTTAATTTTGGAAGAGTTGGACATAAAATTAAATTTGTCTACTAAGATGCCAATTATGCTACTTGCTAATTCATTATAAAGCATGATTTCCTTAATTCATATGAATTTCTCTATTTTTTTCGTTCTAAGCTCAAATTGTGAGCAGCACTGTGTTAGCACACAAATTTAAACAGTGACAAAATAACAGTTACTTTAAACGCAAATAAAATTAAAAATAGCAGTTTTGCCCATGCCTAGCAGTCCTCGTGCTGTCTCGTTTCCGCAAGATGCGCATTCTGTAGTCATGCGCGTTCTCTTTCACTCACACGTGGTTGGGGTAAGGGCGTCTCCCTCGCCCCTGTTGAGTAGATGTGTATTATGCATCATGTTTGGGCAAGGTTTTATAAAGTTTGCGCAGTCGGCACAGAGTAGGAGAGTTGTAGAGTTATCTGTTTTTCTCACTAGTAGGTAATATTACCTATAAGTATGAAAGTGAGAAAGAAAAACAAAAGTGATCTAGATAAAATTGTGCACATAGATAGTCTAAAGATATAAAAGGACAAAAAAGAATGTTATTTTTCTAAATAAAAGGAAAAATTTTATTCGGTCCAAACTCCCAAACGAAAAAAGTCGCGGGCAAAAACTAGTTTTGTAGCATACAAAGATGTCTAACTAAACTTATTGTTATCTACATAAGTGTAATTAAAAATTGCTTTTTTATTTAAATATTCAAAAAAGAAAAAAGAAGGCTCTATAACTCTATCACTTTAGTAATGTTTAGAAAAATATATAGAGCAATATTCTTTAATTTTTTATTATATTATTTAATGATGGATGTACCTATAGTTACGTCCTTTATTAACATGAATAATGATCAATTTGATTTTTATAGATATAATTTGTTTTAGACAAATAACTATTTATCTTCATTTAGTCCTTATATCCTTAAGGCCTTATGAAGGCTTAAAGCTTTAAGGAAACGAAGGAATATTTTTGTAATAACAAACTACAATATCACTATTTTCATATTTTCTCTTCAATATAGCCTGAAAGAGTTTCTCTTTAGTGATAAGTTCGCCTGTTACAAACAGTGTTTTGAAAAATTATTTAGTATAATTTAACGCCTAACAAATATAAACTACTTTCTTATAATTAAATAAAAGTTATTTATTCGCGAAATTCTTTCAAATTTAGTTCAGTAGATAGAGAGACTTACCTAACAAACAACTTATTCGTAACATAATAAAAAAAATCCTATTAAAGTTTTTAAAGATCTAGCCGCTATTGGTTATAGATAATTATAAATGCAACACCACGTACTAAAACCAATAAGACGAAAGCACATATAGTTACACTAACACCAACATAGCATACATTACTGCATTGCTAAGAACGTGTGTTAAAACTTTTAAATCTAAACACGCAATGAACGCTATTGCAGTTGAGTTATCGTTTCGTAGTACGGGGGACACAAGTCATGAGAACCGTTTGATCTTGCACTTGTTTCTGCCTATTTGCTTATGTAAGGATTTATTTAATTGAATTGACTTCTTCTACACTCTCGAGTGCTCCTTTATTCCCTTATCTGCTTCACTCTGACGTTTTTGCACGTTAATTAAAGAGGCTTTCGTTTTAGACTTTTTGTCTTGTAATTAAGTATAGCTGAGGACTGAGGTATCTTATTTGCTTCTGGGATTGGATGGCTTTAGTAGATAATTAATTAGTATTTATAATTATGTACTTCGATACGAAATCTTGATGATTTTCTTAAAAGGATTTCTTTCCTAGGCTAGTAGTACATCTAAGTTCTACCAGCGTAGAATTGAATATCCTGTGTGTTAATTTAGGGTCTAGTCTCCCAGTCCTTGCATGCCTATTGCCTACCTCAGTCACATACATTCAATAGTTTATGTGGGAAACACCACCTATACAGATATGTATCTAGGCGTGGTTGTTAACTTTTGCTAATGTTATGTAAGCACTAATTCTCTAAATAGAAAAAAAAACCACGTAAAATCTTAGTGTTGGTAATTATAAAACATAACGAAAATATGTTAAGTATTCCGCATAAAACTCCTTTGAACCCCAAGTGCATGTTATTCGGAGTGACGCTTGACGTAACTCGTGTTTATTATAATCAAAAGAATATTAAGCGAGACCCCATTGCATTTGCATCGGCCGAGAGGTGTTGTTGTATGACATTTTTTATTAAATTTTTGGAACAGTTGACGAAGGTTTTGAGGTCTTACGTGTATGTTAATTAATAGACCTATAATTATACCTACTTATATCTTCGATACGTTTTCATAAAATTTAGATTTAGTTAAAATACAACTCGTGCTTGAATGTACTTACCTACCTACTAGTAGATTATACCTAATCAATGTCACCAAAGGCCAAATACTCATACGCAAATTACATTTAAGCACGCCTTAAGACTCGTAATTTTGACAGAATTGTATGGTGAACTATTAAATAAGATCGGTCTAAGTTGTACTTAATTTTAAATTTCAGTATTCCGGCACAAATGATATGCATCCTTATCACCCCGAAAGGTTGTAAGGCAATTATGATTGTTCATTTATATCAATAGGTGTGAAAGATGACCCAACCCGCAGTAATACGAATTACAAAGCGATTTTGGTCTGTCAGTCTGTCCCCGATGCCCCTGTATTATTTAAAAAAACTTCTTATTATTAAGTGTCCTGCTTTAAGTTAACATACCTACAACTTTACAACTTAAAATCCTTAGCCAAGTAAAATAATTAAAATGAAAATAAGTTCAATCCCAGCGAGACACACCTAACCTCCAACAACTCTTTATAATGTCAAATAAAATATTCCCTTACAAATATCCTCCATCATAATTTCCTCTAGGTAAGTACCTACAGCACACAAAATAAACTAAAAACAATCCTTACGTTCGCTTCCAGGCCCTCAAATAAAGTAAAAATATGTCCCTCAGTGATGTGATCACGCATACAGCTCTCGAGCGAGCCATGATCAAAGGAATTTGGCGGACCTCTTCAAATCTCAATATATTTGATTCGAGAGATCTCTAGACCGTAAGTTTTGGTAGGGAACGAAGATAGGTTTATGTTCATGTTATATTTGGTTTGTCGTTTGTTTGTTTGTATGCAGTTGTAAATTATGAAAGATACTATTTAAGTGACTAGCTGACCCGTGCCCACTTCGTTGGGCATAATGGTAATAATCCTTTTCGGTTTTTATATGAAACTCAGCAATAATGTGATTATATATATAATTTCTGGCGGGCGCTGGAGTGAGAAGATGCTTCACTGGTACCCCCGCTCGGCGCGACGGCCGCGCGGTCGGCCGCGGCGCCGCTGGAGAGACGACATCGTGACCCTGGCGGGCAACACCTGGACGAGACTGGCGG
>DWAJ01003722.1:0-14192 GCA_018238005.1 Eurema mandarina
AATAACTATATTAAAAGTATTAAATTAAAAGATTTCTAATAACGGGGTATCTAATTACCATCTTAAATACGTCAATAACTTTAGTGTCATGTGAGATTGTGCGAGTGAAAAACTAACAACAACCTACATTTTGGGCAAGGCCGACGCGACGACACCCGGCGGCTGCCAGGATAGTGCATACTAATATTATACCAGGCGTATACCAGGAGCGCAGCAGTGTAAAGGTTAGTCGAATATGATTCTTACACTGTGTAGTGATGTAACACTTTTGTTTTGATTTTTATATTATCGATTTTATTGAGGAATTAATGAAATAAAAAATCTCAAATATGTTTATTTTAATGCGGGGACTTGGATATAGACTATCTATGAGCATCTGAACATCATGCAAAAATATGACCACACATTTCTGTTACACGTTGTATAATAAAATTGTCATGTTGTTTATTTTAACATATTTTTGTGACTTGCATTGGATTATACATTTTTTTTTAAATTCTAAATTGAGTTTAATTTGCAGATTCGAAAATCACTTAATGATAGAAATTTATTAAAATAGCTAGTAACGTCTTTTAATAACTTATATAATTAAATAACATCCATAATTTCCAAAGGAAAACACGATACAGCATTATAGCCGGTTTAATAAAGTTATATATTATTATAGGCTAGTTAAAAGTTCTTATATCTCTTTGCTAACTCAAAGCACTTAAAAACATGCAACTGGGCGGCAAGTTTCCTTATCAGTTTATAGCAGATTGCTTGTAAAGAGCATAATATTAGCATTAATGAAGGTTGTTTACCCAATTTTGAAACTTGGTTCGAGCTCAAAGAGGTTATTGTTCGTGTAAAAAGTGGTTTGTTTCTTTAGTGTATAGGTTATTTTGTACATGTAGCTCCCAGGATTCGTGGGCGGGTATCCTTTACTGGGTTACCCATCGTAAAAAAAGGCATAGGTTATTTTAAACAAAGTTTGAAGTATAGAAAACCGGTGTAGCGTGAAAACTGCCTTATAGTAGCATCGGTAGACTTAAAAGTCTATAGTTTTACTTGTACTCATTTCTTACGTGTTTACGATATTTAAATCAATATTTAGAATACAATAGAAGTGTAGACTTACGTTCGTTTACGTGCTTAACTTTTGTCGAACAAAGAAAATATTTAACGGATCTCTATGGAATGCCAATTAAGGAACAGATCTTAACTATTGAAAATTAAGTCACTACAATAAACGGGACTGTGGTAGTAGCTGGCTTAATTTTAATTGTGAAAAACTCAATTATCGAAGACTGGTTTACGTGTGGCGAATAGATGTTGGAGCTATTCGTTATAGAAGTAAGAAATTCTCGTCTGTTAATTTAATTTTCTAATACTAAGAATTTTCTATTGAAATTAGATTACTTAAAATAACTATGACTTAACTTATTATTCTTTTTAATATAATATAAACATTCATATAATCATGCGAAAACGACGATGTAACATTGTAATTGTAAATAAATGTCAGACGATATTAACTCTTAGTATGAAGATACTGAAATATCAAATGAAAAAATAACTCAACTCTTTTTAGTAAAAATTACATTTAACATTCATGAGTACCCGTGTCATTTCATAATTGAAATCCAAATAGCACAGCCGTATAAGATATATTTTCTGAGTATATTTCGGTGAAATGCTAGCGAGTACTAAAATAGTTTTTCTAATATCCTTTATTTACGTTTAATATAACATTTTCTAAAATGATGTAAGGAAATTTATTTAAAATGCGAAGTTATTTTAACGTAATATTTCCATACGCAATTAAAATATCTATATATAAATATAATAGGAAACAACTAGATCGTCGTGTAAAACATGTCTTATAAAACACAAACTCATACATATCATACTTAGTCGGATAAGCACATTTAATATGCAGGTGAAGTGGAGCAAAAGTTTTACAAAGTGGAAAACGAGTTAAGTTTCTTGCAAACTGGTATTGATAGAATAAGTTTGATGCTCAAGCTTATTGTGAATGTTACGAGACCACTAGAAACGTGACCATTTCAGAACTTGTGTAATATTAGAGAATTATGCGAGGACAGACGTACTGTAGCGGCTTAATAGCCTGCTTCAATTGTATTGTATTATACTAAGATTTAAGTACTTTGAAACAGAACAATTTCATAGTATATTGCGATATTGTAAAGAGGGGACAATGTTTCTTTTTAATGAACTCAAATGTCGATGTAAGGGTAAGTCAAAATACGTTTTTTCTAAGTATGTACGAATGACGTAGTATTACATAAAGTATTAATAAATAAATCACCAACATTAAACAGCGTTAAATTATGTTTAATTGAATAATGAATAGACTATTCCTAATCGGATATAGACAGCTGATTAAGTTTGAGATGGCTATCAAATTTGTCGAAAGTTTGGCGGTGGTCTTTGAAAGTTTCATCGGAAAACCGTCTACTGACTAAGCTTATTAAGACATCCAAATCTACCTTAGATAATTATTTTGGCTGGGTGGCTTTAAAACTAGTATTAATTAAATTCTGATTGCGTTTAATCGTAGGTATGTATTTAAATCACAATAAACTACCACGTTTTTAAAATCTTATCATTCATCATTTGATGTTTGTTTTAAGAAAAACAATATATTCCATTTTCACCCGCTTGCCTAATAGTTTTGAAAATTAAATAAAGCCTCTTATTCGAAGTTACAACTTGCTCGCGGCTTTGTGTTTATTTTTGAATTATTAATACACCTGAACTTTAAGTCGGAGAAAGTTACGCGTATATACTTATATGAAATAACGATTCGATTTACTCGTAAGCTAGAATATTTTACAAATATTCTTTTCAATGTGATGGAGGGCAATTGAGTGGATCGTTCGATTGATGGTGAGACTACCTCCCCCTATAAACAGCCCCAAAGTGTTTCACAATTGCCTTGCCGATCTTTAAAATAGGAAAAAAGTATTTATGACAAGAGAAAGAGAAGGAAGGGAAAATTTTTAACTCCAGTGTACCCACTTACCGAACGAAACGCTATGACGCCACTCATATGATACCAATGTGCCAGTTTTTTAATGGGAGGGTGTTAATAATCTAGGTGAGCAATTCAGGCTCTGCACCTTAATCATAATTATCATTGACATCATGTAATAATGGATATTGTAATTGGTTTTGTGCACAGGTTTTTCTGTATATGTAAAACTGGTTAATTGTAAAGAAAAGAAAGTTATTGAAAATCGAGGGTCAAAAGGCCCGTTACGTTAATTACAGGGAAATGGATATTTGGGATCCGAATACTAAATGTAAGGCAGAAGTTACTTTACATTTCTTACGTTCAATGGCTTAAAGGAGAGAAAAGTTTATTCGTATATTTGTACATACGAGATTTTCTTAATATATCTGTCGATAATAAAACGAAATATTTTATTTCTTAAAATTCCTATAATGTACCTTAAAATATGTATGTTTGTACGTGTACACACGTAATTGATACTTCGTGTGTCTATAAACTCATAGGTACGTGACACTAATGGAAGTTTTCATCCAATTTGCTGCAACAAAAGATTTAGCGGCAAATGTTTTTAAGTTTATAAAAAAATATCACAGGAGAATAGTATGATTTTAGAGAAATTATATAAAGCATAGGATAAAATTGTTTTCCATTAATTATATGAATGTGTAAAAAGTTAGAACATATTTTAAAAGCCTCACTTTTAATGGTACACTATCTAGTATCTAGGGCGTGGAGTGCTATAAAACCAATGCTATTGTTATTCTTATTGGCTGTAAAATTTATTGCCAAAGCCAGCCCCTGTTTAGCAAATGTACGACGTTTTATGATATGTATATAGAAAGCTTTCAGACATCGCGAAACACATATAACACATATTAAGAATTTGTACTGACAAATTATGCAACAAAAAATCGCAATAAATGAAAACATACATTTTATCTACTTACAACAAGGGTTGCAATTTATAGAATTGCACCAAATTCAGAATTCAGGAAAGCGTATTATTTTGGAAATAAAATAATCATCGAATTTGGATGAAGTCGCCGAAATATCATATAAGTTAAAAAGGTTCGTTAAATAAGTTCTTTTGAATTGAGAACCTCTTCTGAAGTCGTTTGAAAATATTTTCCCTGTAATATCAATATATATATGTATTCCTATTTTGTAAACAGACTTGTAGAAGCTACTAAAATATTTATATGTTTGTACGGTACGTTGCAGACCCTACCTAAATATACCTATATTCGTATTTAGTTATTAACATAGGTTAATATTTGTGTTGGCCAAGCGGGTGTCGTATGTTAGTGATGCAGATTGGAATTAATAAGCAAAGTACACAGGTATGGCCTCTTCTCAAAGATCGTTATTCATAATATGCTATGCACAGACTTAATAGAATTCTAGCGTCAAATATTTGAACAAGCAATTTTCGATTATAGTCATCGTAGGTACAAAGAGGGAATTGTAATATCGTTTTTAATTACTGTCGAATAAAACGTTCGACGGTGCAATCTTATAGTATTAAATGTCTTATTGGAAATCTATACTTATAATAAATCTGTAGAGAGGTCAATTCTGTACATTAGATATATTTACAAAATAACTATTCGGGGGTGATTAGGGTTCGATACTGATGCCAAAAATGCAATTAGTAAAATTTTTATCTGTCTGTCTGTCTGTTTGTATAACCGGAATAGAAACAAAAACTACTGGACGGATTTTAACGAAACTAGGTACAATTATTCTTCATACTCCTGAGCAGGTTATACTTTTCATTACGCTACAAGCAATAGGAGCGGAGCAGTGAAGGGAAATGTCGGGAAAACGGGAGAAGTAACTACATTTCTCAAGCTTTCGTCGCGTGTGCTACCTTAATGGTTAATATTATACATAAATCATGTATCACGGAAATGTTCTCCTAAAAATTATATAAAAAACATCCCAGGAGAGCATATGTCTATATTTTATAGTTGACTTACAATAACACGTATAACGCCCGACAGCTTAACAGTTCGAAGCGCTCCGATTATATTTGTTTACTCTTACGTTTATAACACTCTCAGTCATCCCTAATTAAACAAGTAATCATTATTAACCACTCCATATAAAAGAATAATAGAAATCGGTATAGAAATACCAAAGTAATACATGAAATCCTATAATATTAAACGAGCAATATTTGCATGTATCTAACGATTTCGTTGAAAATTTAAACATAGGCAAAAAATGTAATCTAGCTAGGTTCCATCACTGGGAAAATTCGTATTCCCTGTATTTTCCTGCAAAAAGATTCACCGCTTAAAATGGCGGTTAGACTACAATAAATTCGTTACAGTTATATTATATGCGTCAATAGAGCAGTGGTTGATGCGTAAGACTATGAAGTATGAAATCGATATTTTGGTTCGCGGTTCAAATCCCAACTCCATATAGTTTTTTTTTTCTTTTCTATTTTTATATTTTTCATTTTAGAATATATTATTACATTTTTTATTTTGATTTTTGTTACTGAAATAAGATTTTTTTACTATTCAACGTTTAATGTTCAAATCCCAACTCTAAAGACCTCTATTTTGTTTCATAGAATTAATTCTTTATTAGAATATAGGTTCCCGTTCCCGGGGCAATACCGGGATAAAAAGCATCCTATGTTAAAACATATATGTACATATAAAACATATGGATTAAAATCCAGGGTATCATATTGTATGTACCTACATACAAAACTTCAACTAAATCGGTCCAGCCGTTTTGCCGTGAAAGAAAGACAAACAGACACACTTTTCTATTTATAATATTAAATATGGATTATAAGAACTTATTAGAGTTTTAAATACTTAATAGTGATCCATACTATTACAGTAATAGTAATAGTATTACTAACTACGGAGCAGAGCTGGGTCAACCAGGTACTACGTTAATAATAAGCCATCGCGAGTGGTTTTTCAATTATGCTAATATATAAGGATTATATATAAGGATTATAAAAAAAAGCTTAAATTCACTTTAAAAACTGCACTAGCAAAATTTTTACGGGATGTAATTATATAAGAACGTATTTACATAATTTTCGTTTTTAGATTTCGTAAAATGAACAGTCTCGAAATTTCGCGAGCATCCTAGCTAGGCGCCAAGCGCGCAGTGCGCCCGGCAAATGGGAATGTTTGCGATAAACGACGGAAACGCGGATGAAGTCGCAGGTAACAGCTAGTATAAAAATAAAACTCTTTTCCATTAGCTATTATAGACCGCATATTTACGTGATTGTTCAATATCTTTTCGCGCAAAACGGCCCTATCAAAGTTTATTACAAATTGTGGAATAGGTATATTACTTTTTGCCTATCCTAACATTTCAAAAGCCTTATAAGAATGCAGAATTGTTCATATCTTAAATGTTAAAAATATTGTAAACTTTGAGAATACACAACGAACGAAATGTATTTAAACTGTTTTTTAATTAAATCCTTATTAAAACTGGCCAACAATGAAAATAAAAAAAAACTCATCACTAATATTATGAAACAACGATTGTAAGCGTGTATGCAATCACGTAGTATATTTGTGAGCACTTCGAACTCAACGAAACAGGCCTTTTCATCTCTGTCCGCTCTACTTTCTGACGTGTAATTTTCTAGAATTTTTAGCTGCAAACAATCGTGGCTTGATTCACATGGACAATACGCGTCGATTGCCCACCGAGAATGGCTCGACATGCCCTTATTTTTTACTGATACAAACATACTCTTTCATAGTATTGCTTGTTTTAATGATGAAACCTTTGAAAAGTGGTATCTGTAAAGTATTGAACGTTTAAAGGTCTTGTTGTAAAAGTTTATTTTTATCGACATACCTTATAAGAATTACATCTATTCTTTTTTATGGTTTTAGATATTAGGTTTTGTTTAAAATAAATTAAATAAGAAAAAGATACGTTTTCGCTGGACGCGGCATATTATCGCGGCATTTCATTCTCGAAACATTAAATTACCAATCAAGATTTTCGTAGAAATTCTATTGTTTCAGAAACGTACCCAAATGGACATCGAGAAGCATAAAAGTTGAAATGGAAATTTGTTTTTATGGATTCAATATCAAATTGTGTATCAAGCCATTAGGTAAACAATTAAAAATTATGTACTTTTTCTTTGAAAAACACGAGGGGAAGCTTTTAAGGGCGAAAATAATATTTTGTACGCACAGTGAAGTAATACAGTTTTAGGAGACCACACAACGCTGTTATTCTAAGCAAAATTAATATAAATTATTAGAAATTAACTAAAACATATGTCTTAACAATATTTCTAATAGTTCTTACTATATTTAAACATTAAATCGCTGATATGAGAGGTCATTGAACGGCTAATACCAAGTTATGACGTACAAATCGTGGTGTGGCGACGAAATCTCACTAATTAGTAAGTATTGTATCGTAGGCTGAATCCATTTAAGCTGAGCTCGTACTGCGTTTGATTAGCCTGAGAGCCCATTAGTGCCGAGTAGTTGAGTACCTCTTGCCAACAAACTTATTTGACATTTAATCTATGTGCTTCTTCTTGACAGCTAACGGCGATTAGACGTATTGTTTTAATACAAACAAGTGATGTGTTCTGCTTTGGTTAGGTGAAATTAATGTTTAGTAAGTAAATTATGAAGATTCAGTTAGGAGTTAATGAATTAAGCTTTTTTTCGTACATATGCGGCGCTAATATTGGAATTGTATCAAAGAGTGCTACTATTGAACAAAATAATGGTCTTCCCTATTTGTTACACCTAAGAATTCTTTCGCAAAAAGTAGTGTAGTCATAGATTTTGCATAGTAGTGAAAATTATTTAGGCTCCGAGACCTTACAAAAACCTCAAATAGGTAATATAATTAAATATATGTATAATGTGTAATAATTTTGCAATTAATATCTATTTACGTATCTTATAATAGTGCATATTATTATGTCTTCACTAAATGAGTATAGTTCTAATAATGTTATTGCTAAATATTGTGTCTGTGGCAAATGTCATGATTTGAATGTTTTGTCTCGCTCACTCACTGGTCACCGCGGGGTTTGAAGAAAAAGCGGGAGCGTCACTCTTAAAAACAGAAAATGGTTGTATTGTATTTATGATAAATGTGTTAAATAAATATAATAGTTAAAGTTTGGTTGTTATAAATGTAAGTGTCAACATTTTAATTTAATTAACCGATGAATATCGTCAGCTTAAATAATTTGAACAACCTCGTAATTAATATTAAGAAATTTAGAAGTGTAATCTTTATTAAACAAATTTACTACTAAATTAGCTTTTGACAAGAATATTATGAGTTATTTATCTTTACTTTGATGTCAGAACGAATTTATGTTTTAGTGAATTTTGTTGAAACAATTATAAAGATGATTATTGTGCGTAAATAGGTATATAATATAGTAAAAAAAGTACAATATTTAGGTATGTTAAGCTAAAAAAATGGTTATACGTTATAGTTTGCAATTTTGTATGTTTGTGAGTTTGTACAAAGAATCATAAGGATCTTTTGAATCGATCTTAGATCATTCTAAAAATGCATAAATGTACGTACAAAAAGAAGTCTTAATATTATAACAATTATACCAATATTATACAGACCCAAAAAAAGTATTGGTATTCAGTTACGTAATTTTACGTGTAAAACTGTGGGGCTTAGTTAGTAGTGTAAGGTTTATTAATAGATCATAACTATATTTTGCCAATTTATATATTATAATATTTGTATTTTGCATTATCTGTGGTAATTATATTTAAACAGAAGTTGGTTTTGACTAGTTGCTACATTCACACAATTACATTATTACATGAAGGTAGTTGATCGGTTATATTTTGCTTAAAAACTAAGCCCGAAGGCGCCGGGCAATCAGATCGGTACGCTTAAACGGAACGGTTACATTATCTCGGAAAGGGTGTGAATATTGTGAAGGTGAAATTGATCTTCTTTATTTATGTAAGTAAAGTTATTATTATAAGATATGTTGGAATTAAGATGGTATTGTTGGCACTATAATTACGAAAGTTGGGAAGGATTTATAATGAATATACAATTAAGGGATATGAGCTGTTTAATTTCTATAAAAACCCCCTGACCTTATAGTTCAGAAGTGGGATAATAAGACACATATACTTTGTATCTGTCCACGTCCAACGCTCGTAATATTCACTAAAGTGCCGTTATTATTTAAATGTCTGCTTTTTGATAAATAATTTGATTTCTACCATGTTACGTAGGTAGATTAAAATATATATTTTTCATTTCTTTGAGCTCGATAAGCATGTTAGCTGCATATATTTTTTTTTCTTTTTAGCTAAACTATAATGCTTAATATTATTTTATCATTTAAAAGAAACCATCTTGCATATCTTTCCCGAAATAATCATTATACTGTTAATATGACTATAAAGGATTGCGATAATGACCAATGTAGGATTTGAAGTGATAGTTTAGAGTCGTAAATTTTATAAAATACCATAAAATAAGTACGTCAGCATTAACAAATAATTATTCATCAGAGTATATTGTAATTAAATGGGTATTAGTCAATAATATTATTATTGGTTTATTATTGAGTATATTAAAAACATCTGTAATTTCTTATAACATTTTACTAAGCATATTGGAAGTTTCAGAATATGGATCGTACGGAGGATAATAATATTATTTCGGAGACCCAAGGTAATGGGCGTCACAGGATAACCCGAGGTGAAGGGTTGAGTGACAATAATAGCCTTATTCTGGAGACCCAAGGTACTGGGCGTCACAGGATAACCCGAGGTAAAGGGTTGAGTGACAATAATAATCTTATTCTGGAGACCCAAGGTAATGGGCGTCACAGGATAACCCGAGGTGAAGGGTTGAGTGACAATAATGGAGTTAGTGTGATCGGTCGAGGGGAAGGGCCGACACACACGGATGGTCCAGGAGTACCCGAGGTTAAGGGTCAGGATCAAAGGATTAATTTTCAGCTAGGAAGGAGGCGTTTATCGGAGGAATCAAATGAAGGAGAACATCGCGGTATATGGCGAAGGAATGGAGGAAGGAAAGGACGGAGGTACTACACATCGTCTTCAGCTTCTGAAGAGGAATTAGGAAGGAGTCGCAAAAGGAGGCGTACTAATATAGCAAGTAAGAGATCTGATACTAATGTTATGTTAGATAAGTTTTTAAGCATTGTAAATCAGATTAAGAGTTCTGAAAAGCCTAAGGTTACTTTTAATACTAATTGTTTGCCTGACTTTGACCCAATGTCTAAAGAACAAACAGTTTTGTCATGGTTAACTAAAGTCGAAGAGTGCGCTTCAATTTATAGTTGGGATGAAAAAGAGACAATCCATTACGCTTTACCTAAGTTAGTAGGTGTGGCTCGCACTTGGTATCAGGGCCTACCAACACTTCTCTATACTTGGTCAGAATGGAAAAGAAAATTATTAGAGTCATTCCCTTGTCGCGAGGACTACGCAGAGCTTTTGACAGAAATGTTAGCTAAGAGGGTTAAGTACGGGGAATCGCTAGAGCATTATTATTACTCGAAAATTAATTTGTTAAATCGTTGCAAAATTTATAGCAAGCAGGCTGTTGATTGTTTACTGTACGGCGTTGAGGATCGTGCTGTTAAGGTTGGTGCTCAGGCTGCTCAGTTTAATGAGCCTGAGCAAGTTCTAAAATATTTTAGAAGTGTAAAAGTTGGTCAAATGAAGGAGCCCAACGATACGACTAGAAGACCATTAGGGCGTAAGTTTAGTTCTAGTGTTGCTCCCTCCAGTCAATCTGGCGTGTCGAGGATAGGAAGTGTTAATAGTAACATACGTTGTTTTAACTGTAATGAAGTAGGACATCCAAGCTTCCGTTGCGATAAACCTCTGATAAAGTGTACCATGTGCGATAGAATAGGACATCAGACTGTTAACTGTTTTAAGAACAAGCCAAATTCTTCTGCGGCCCAGAGTGTTCCAATTCCTGGTAAATCTGAAAAGCAGGTCTCCGAAGTGATAGTTGAAACTGACGCTAACGATAAATATGTGTTTGAAATTCAAATTAACGGAATTCCTATTATTTGCCATATTGATTTAGGTAGTCAATGTTCGTTAATAAGGTCGACTAATGCTAACTGTTTAGGACTGCAAGTTATGTCCCGCGACAATATGCCTATGCTTAGAGGTATAGGTGGTAATTTAACATGCCCGATAGGTATAGTATCCGCAGATATTGTAGTTCAGGGTCTCCGCGAAAATATTAATTTATACGTGGTAGAAGATTATGTACTCGTACATCCGGTTCTATTAGGTCACTCTTTTACCGAGAAACCTGATATCCAAATCACTAAGTTACCTGACAGGATAGTTTTTCAAAGAGTTCCTAAAACAAAACTGCACCTTACCGCTACTAAAAATACCACTCTTCCTTTTAATAAATTAACTGCTATTGCTGTAGGTGTAACTGAACCAATTGATTGTAACGTTTTAGTTAATGGGTCTTTAAGGGGAATTGAAGGAAAACAATTTTATCTATTTCCGGGACAATATGAACTGAAGAATGGTATAGGCACATTGTTAGGCTATAATGTATCAGAAATGGATATTAATATTAAAAAGGATACACTTATTACCCGAGCTGAGCACTGTAGCAATATTTTACAAACGTGTAGTGTCTCTTTTCAAGAGCACCATGATAAAGTAATTAACTATAATCCAAATTTAACCTCGGAAGAGTGTGTTCAGTTACGTGATTTGCTATCTAAATACGGTGATTGCTTCTCAAATGACTTGAGGGACCTAGGAACAGCTCACTCCACTGAACTTGTAATAGAACTTGACGATGATAACCCTGTAGTATACCGCCCATATCGTATGTCGTATTCGGAGCGTAGCTTAGTGAGGGACATGGTTAAGGACATGGAGGTAAGTGGTATTATTAGAGAATCAAACTCTCCATATGCAAGCCCAATTGTACTTGTTCAAAAAAAGAACGGCGAGAAACGATTATGCGTAGACTACAGAGCTTTGAATAGGAAGACGAAGAGGGACCACTATCCATTACCACGAGTGGAGGACCAACTTGACATTCTATCTGGTAATATGTTGTTTACATCATTAGACTTAGCATCTGGTTATTACCAAATACCAGTTTCAGAGGATTCACGAAGCAAAACCGCCTTTGTAACACCTGATGGCCTCTATGAATATAACCGCATGCCATTTGGTTTAGTGAACGCTCCATCAGTGTTTCAAAGAGCAATCAATAAGATTCTAAACGACGCGAAGGTAAAGTATGCTCTGGTTTATATGGACGATGTATTAATCCCTTCTAAAAGTTTCCAAGAAGGTATCGTTAGACTAGAAGAAGTTTTACAACTATTGAAGAAAGGTGGACTTACTCTAAAGTTGGAAAAATGTAATTTCTTCTATGATACCATTGACTTTTTAGGTTTCGAAGTGAGTGGAGCTGGTATCAGACCTGGGTCTAGAAAAACCAATGCAGTATCTAGATTTCCTCAACCCACTAATCAGCATGAGTTACGTCAGTTTTTAGGGCTATCAGGATTTTTCAGAAGGTTCATAAAAGGATATGCTGTCATTACTGCACCCTTGACTGATCTACTTCGGAAGAATGTGCAATGGGGCTGGAGTTCTAACCAGGAGATAGCCTTCAATAATATCAAAGAGATGTTGGTAAGTCGGCCCGTTTTGGCTCTCTACAACCCGGCATCGGAAACGGAGCTCCATACAGACGCATGCAAAGAAGGTTTGGCGGGTATACTGATGCAGCGAAATGTTCAAGGTACGTTGCAGCCTGTCTCATATTTTAGCAGGAAAACCAGTCTAGACGAACGTAAAATGCATGCTTATGAACTGGAAACACTTGCTGTCGTAGCTTCGTTAAACCGATTCAGGGTATACTTAATTGGTATTCCATTCAAAATTCTAACAGATTGTCATGCATTAAGATCTACTCTAACTAAAAGAGACCTGATACCGCGTATTGCTCGGTGGTGGGTACAGTTCCAAGAGTACGACTGTACTATCGAATACAAACCGGGTACCAAAATGACACATGCTGATGCACTTAGTCGAAATCCCGTTGACTGTGCCACTGACGATTTACATATATTGGATGTTCTGTCAATTGAACAAACAGAGCAAGATTGGATTTCTACAGTTCAAAGTACTGATGACGATGTTAGAAGAATTAAGGAAATATTGTCAGATCCTCAATCATCCGAAGCTGTAGAAATACTTAAGAATTACAAGATTAAAAATGATAGGGTGTATCGAGTTCTAGGTGAAGAGTTAAAATGGTTGGTTCCTAAAGGGGTACGATGGCAGATTCTTAAGAAAAACCATGACGACATCGGGCATTGCGGCTTCGAGAAGACACTGAAGCGCATTCAAGAGCATTATTGGTTCGCAAAAATGAGAAGGTTTGTAAAAAAATATGTTTCGTCCTGCTTAGAATGTGCACACCACAAAAGACCAGGAGGTAGACGAGAAGGCGAGTTGCACCCTATAGAAAAAGTAAGTATACCCTTTCACACGGTACATGCTGACCACCTAGGACCCTTTGTCAAAAGCAAAAGGGGCAATTGTTATTTACTAGTTATAATTGATGCTTTTACAAAATTTATAAACATAAATGCAGTTAAAAATACCAAATCAATTACCTCGGTCCGAGTCATACGGGAACACATAAGGTATTTCGGCATACCTTCACGATTGGTCACTGATAAGGGTACTAGTTTCACGAGTAAGTACTTCAAAGATTTTATTCATTCATATGGTATCAAACACATCTCGAATGCTGTTGCGACACCTCGTGCCAATGGACAGGTCGAAAGATTCAATAGAACCATTTTAGATGCCTTATCCAGTGCAGCTCATGGTGGTGACGAGAAGTGCTGGGATGAGCACGTTTCGGATATTCAAGTAGGTATTAATACAACTAAACATAAGATAACACAGAAAAGTCCTTCAGAACTTTTATTCGGTTTTAACATAATAAGTAGGACAGAAGGATTATTGCATGAAATTATAAATGATACTTTAAATAAAATTCCGGTTGATAATTTAGATGTTATTAGGAACGAAGCTAGTGATAAAATTAAAATCCAACAAATTAGGGACGCTACTAATTTTAACAAGCACCGAAAATCCTC
>DWAJ01003723.1:0-14189 GCA_018238005.1 Eurema mandarina
CACGAAACTGTTGAATTAATGTCTGTGTCATGTTTTGTTAAAATTTATATGAGCTAAGGACTTTATAGCTCAGATTACTCAGTCTAAAACCACGTATTTCAGCTATCTTGTGAATATATTTAATTTAATTACTATGAAGATTACTCTGCGTAAAGGTTGTACGTATATGAATTTTAATTGTCATCTTGCCTGAGAAGCTTAATATATTGTAATTAATAATTCGCGGAGTCAGTCATTGGATAGCGAAATAAATACGATTAAAATTTGTAAAATAATATTACTTTCCATGTCTAAATAAGCTATTGAGATAGTCTTATGCAATGCTTTGTTTTGATAGGTTTCGTAACGTCATCATAATTTGTTCTTAGGTTTATACAAAATAAACTAATCTTATCTTCAAAAAATCAAATCGGGCGGGCTTATTGTACGAATTGAAACATTTTTTTTCTATAGGTAATAATTATAGATATTCAAAAGAATTGTTGTTGGCTATTTTTAGTTTAGTTGTAGTAGTAGAAATATAAAAACATCTTTATGATTATGTAAACAAACCCACGGGATGCCACGCAATAGCTATAAAATTGTTTTACTTGTATAACAAAAACAAACTGATTCAGTAAGAAAAAGAAGATATTTTCGCAGAAAAAGCCACGGGTAAAAGCCGGCAAAATGTAAGTAGGAAACGGGTCAAACTTGGAATTGTTTGTAAAATTGGTGTTTACCTTGTTGAAAGGGAGCGAACGTTTTCTTTTAAACGTAAACAAACCTAAATATACCGATCGCTCTAAGCCTCTTATTTTGCGAGAAACCCTTTTTTAAGTATTCTTATAAACAATGAAAATACCTATATGAAACTTGTTCAGAAATGTATAGGATAGACATTCAATATAATTATATAATCAATTATAATATAGTCACAAAGTACAGTAGTTAAATTGACCTAAGACCATAATAAAACTTTAAAGTTAAAACCCAAACCCCCACACTCACTAAAACTAAAATTAGAATCGTTAACCGTCGCGGTCGTCATTTGTTTTTTTAATCCTCATTTGTCGTTCTCATACGAAGGCTGTCATTACTGTAACATGTGAAAATTCTTTCGTGTCTAGTCAGTCGGAGGCGAACGAGCCGGGAAAATAATCGCCTCAGTAAAACACAATCGCCTGGACCGTAGCCAAGTCGTATCGTGGTTTCCTATTTCTTACGGTTCAATAGAATTAACAATTTAACCTATAATCGAAGCCAATCGACGAGTTTGTCAATGACAGTCACAAATAAGACTCTTTGTTTTCCCACAATGTTACCGCCGAGAGTTTAAAATGTTTGACGCTTTTCATTGTAACTGGGATGTCTGGTATCCAATTGTTTCATTTGATTCCCATTTTACTTGACTTAATACTGATAAAAATTAAATTTTATAATTGAATCATGTTATTTAGTAACCATTACCTTTCGTTTTATATAACGTGGCATTAAGTTTATATAACAAGATTATAATAACTTAAATAGTAATAATAGACCTATAAGGTGAGGATGACAATAAAAAAATTATTGAAAAACTGTTTCGGGTGTTAAACTTAAATTTATTGAGTTTTTGCCTTTGCCAACTTAATTTACTAATTTAAATAAAAGCATCTTTATTCTTATAGGAAAATGTAACAAACGAACGTAGAAGCAGACGACAATCTCAACCAAATTTTCAAGACCTCCTCAAACCGTTACGTAATGTTCAATTTTTGAGCATTTTCAGATAACAATCTTAAAAATCCGATACAGTGAAGTGTGTACAAGTATCCTGTGTTCTCGCCTATGACAGTGTCCCAAATAAGGTTCTGTAGAAAACGCTGACTTCGTCTTGTTAAGGATCTGTTTCGCTAAGCGAGGGGCGAAAAGACTCGAGTACCTTTAGTCTCGGAGAGCGTTATGTAAAATGGTTAATTGTGAATCGTATTTATCAAGCGTAGGTATATTAGGTTATGTCATATTACATGAAACGCCTTTTAGATTTATTGTAACTGATATTCATGTGTGCTTTACGTAGAAATTATATAATATATTATATGTTTTAAGATAATAAAAAAAATTAGAACAATTTAATTTTTAAATTTATATGCGGGTTTTCATGAGGAAGTAGTTATCATACGCAAAATAATTCTGACCTATAGTTTCATATATTAACGCATATAGCAAAAAACTACTTTAAGAATAATAAAGTATATATAGCATATATTCTTATAGATGAGGCGCAGTACAATGTAAAAATTATCTTTTGTATGATAAATATGTAAAATAGAAAAAATATGATATATGGCTATGAACATCGCAGAATCCTCAAGATATACTGGCCCAATAAAATATCGAACGAACACCTCTGGGAAAGATGCAGTGAAGTCCCGATCGACGAACAGATCAAACGCCGCAAGTGGAGCTGGATAGGACACACTCTCCGAAGGGATCCAGGACATATCCCGAGGCAAGCCCTAGACTGGAATCCCCAAGGAAAACGTAAACGTGGACGTCCTAAGCAGACTTGGCAGCGGACTATCATTGACGAAGCGAAGGCAATCGGCAAGACCTGGAGCGAAGTCAAACGGGACGTCGTAGACAGAACGGGGTGGCGGCGCATTGTGGACGCCCTCTGCCCCACCTAGGGGACACAGGATAATAAGTCAAGTCAAGTAAGTCATGGCTATGAACAGTAGTAAATATTTATCATTCATAAAAAGCGAGTATTACTATTCCAAGAAACATAGAAACCTGATTCTGTTGACACTTTAGATATTGTATTTTTTCATAAGCATTATTTCTTTGATCTAAGATAAAGGGAAATAAATAAATAATACCGAATGAATAAAAGACACAATTCAAAGGTAGTTCATTAAACTTAAAACTATATTTAAGAAAAAAATATGTCCCTGTGTTTCTCTCACAAAATCAGCCTTCTGATGACGTATTTGCATTATTTAAATAGTTATTTTATTTCATTAAAATATTTCATACACCCTGTTTTAAAAATGTAGCCTATGCTTTTTTTATCAGTAAAACAGTAGGTGTGAAATCATAATAGACCGACCGAGCTATTTTCGCATTTATAACATTAATATTGCGTATGAATAAAGCGAGGCTTTGTAAAACATTCATCATTTTCATCATTCGTCACATTTCTCAGTATAAATAAGAAAATGTAATAGAAGTAACAAGAAAGAAAAATAGCAGCTACGAGTTTTGAGCACGTAAATCCGATTCTCTTAACCGTTACTTTTCCCAAAGCACATTGTTTGTGAATATATAAAGAATAAATGAAAAATACGAACGCTGGCCGCCTGCCAGCCAACTCCCGCTGAAGACAGAATGCATTGTACAATTTTACCTACAATTGACGAATTATGTACGAATGTCCGCGAGTCTAACGATCTTAAATTAAACGCGATCTTTATTGCTTTTGTTATTTCGCACTTTGACTATTGTTTTAAGTAGATAATAATTTAGTGTTCTTATATATGAATTATCAATTATAACTACGGTAATGTTTCACATTCTTCGTTTCTTGAGACCGTATGTTTTTCGTAATATACATAAAGAAATTGATTCAATTATGAAACAGTCTTAGTCAGTCTTATACAATAAGCATATAAGCTCATAAGAGAAAAAAGCCCTTCTTAAAGATTAATAATAAAGCTTATTTTCTCTAGGTATATAGTTTTGATATTCACAACAAGATCTTGAAATTTACTGAACTGAAACTGAACGTAAACTCACTGAATTTTATTACAAAATAATTTGCATTTATATTACACCTAGGATCGTCTGCATAAAGGTCATGTCTTTGATAAAATAATCTCAGAGAATACGATTTGAGGTTATCAATACAATAACACTTTTTCAAAACATGTAATCCGTTTACTAAACTAAAGTTTTTTATCTTATTCAATAATATAATCAAATTATTAGTAATCAAATGTTGTTTTTTAACCAAAAATATATTTATTTACTACACGTGACCCTTGGTCCTTCTTGCGTTGTTAGCGTTCTCCTAAAAATTAAAAGAGCGAAAGCATATTATATTAAAAGCTAAATAATTTTTGTAGCAACTCCCTTTTGTAATAAAAATCTTTTCATTATATTTATTGATCCAATATACTTCAATCTATCCTAATCCGTGAATAATAATATTATAGTAAATATTCTAAATCGAAACATATTTAGAGAAATTCTAAAAATACTATGGCAGCAAAATATAAGTTTATATTGCAATATCAATTTAGGTCAGAACCTGCAACGTCAAATATCCGTGGCTTAGTCTAAAGTTAGGGTGTTATCACTTTCTCTATTATAAAGTTAGACAAGTTATAAAGGCCAAGTTATGTATTAGCTTATTCAAGTTATGACCTCGTGAGCCAACAACATAAATACAATCGTAAATTGAAATAACAAGCTTTTAATATTATAATCGAAAACTCCAATTAGTACGATCAAATAACTCGCAGCAAAATGCATTTATTTATCGTGATAAAATTAATTATTCATTACAAAAGTATAAATCGTGAGAAACAGCTATATAACACTTCCATTAAACAGAACATGAACATAAATGTGTATTTTATGTGCATATTTGTTACGAAAAGCACATTTCATTGTAAAACTTCTTCCATACAGGACATGATAAATATTTACTGCACTGCAGTAAATTTTCCTTCACTTAATCTAATATTTTCATGGAACAGTATTTTGCGAGTGGAGTAAACTTAACCTTTGGCACGGCGTCCTGATAGGTCGGTGTTAGAGATTTAGGTTACTAGACGACCGACTTCAGTAGGCAAATATAAATGCACCGTTAATGGAGCTTGTCTCGAGGTCTAAAAGCCTATTTGAGATGGTCTCGACACGGTAATAATAGTGAGCCGCGCTTCAAAGAGTTCAAAAATTTTAATGAAACCTCCTGGGGTTCAGCTATTTACATAGCATTCCACTTTCATATTCATCATTTAATAAAGCCATAAAATATTATTTAAAATCGTTTCAATTATCCGAGATTCATTTTATTTGAGGAATGAGGAATGAGAAATATATGGCTGTGACTGCAATAATTTTTATCACCATGAAACTAGGGCACATTTAATTGCATTTTACGCGGTATTAAAAATGTAAACGCGAGAATGTTCCTTACCTATTTTCTTGTTAACAATGCGTTATATATTCAGCTGTTTTGTTTGAAGAAAAGTAACATATTCCGGCGAAATAATGTTAACACAATGGCTTGATGTTTATGTTTAATTAATATTCGGAATGGCTGCCCTTAGATAACCAGATAACCTATTTATCTTGTGTTCCGTGAGAGGCTCACATCACAAGGGTACGGAACCGATATTTGTATAGCTCAGCAAAGCCTACAAGGAGTAATTGCATTAAACCAGATATATACAGGCTCTACCAAGCTACCGAATATATACGACGTTTGATGGTAACACCGCGTTGATTAACAAATCGAAAGAATTATTTTAGTAAGACTAACTCGTAATTTTAGTTTCGCTTTGAAAAATACGTACGCAAATTTTTTTAATAACATAGGGTAGAAACAATTTTGATGAATGTTTTAGCACCGCTTCGGCATTGTTATTTATTTGCCTTTGCTTTTATTTATTTATTCCTCACTGAGCAAAGCTATGAATGCACCCGATAAACTGTTTCTGAAACGAAAACCCATCCTACAAAATTCAGACAGATGCTCTTGACAAGCTTTTTTACACGACACAATATAAAAAACCCAAATATAATATGCACAATTTATGAGTTAAATTTAAATAAAAAACATTTCGTACAAAACGTTAAAATGTAACGGGAATTTGTATCACTCATTTTACGCGAGATATTCACAATTCATTTCAATTTTATGGCCAATGACATTCTGGCCCGCTGTAACTTTTCATTTGTTAAATATGGTACGACAATTAAATAACTGATGGGTCATTTTTAATTTTATTAAACTCTACGCGTGCATCCTTAATAAAGGCTTTGATTAAATATTAATTATTGACAATTTTATTATTCATATATTTATCTTGTATGTCATAAAAGTTGTATGTATTTTTATTTAACGACGGGAAACTAAACATAGGGTTGTCATATATTACGCGATTGTCTTGGGTTAATTCTTGAGGCTGATAACATTACGAATGTATTGCTGGCCGCTTAAATAAGTAGGATTATTATTCTAATTATGAAATTGAATATAGAAATAGTTACCATAGATAATAACGTTTTTGTTATTTTATCTTTTATATGAGATATCTACCAACTTATAAATGGCTTGGTTATGTTCAGTTGACAATTACTGGTATAATTAATTATATAATTAATTTGAAGTTAGTCTTTAAAGTTTTTACTTTTGAAACTGGGTAGGACACATGGAAATTACTATTCGTAGTACAGGTTGTAATTAACATAACAATTCAATTAGTACAATATTAAATGCGGCTTCTTTTTACATAGACTCATTGAGGCTAGGTGAAAAACCATCAAGTAATTAATATTAAGTGAGTCACATGCAATAGTTTACATATATAATATCTTTGGATTTTAAAATTTTTTATAAGCAGAATTGGCTCTTATTGTAAACTAGCGACCCCCCCTGGCTTCGCTCCCATATGATATGCATATATCATACATAAACCTTCCTATTGAATCACTCTATCTAATAAAAACACACGAGAATCGGTTGCGTAGTTTTAAAGATTTAAGCATACATTATTATAGAAAAAGGGACTGAGAGCGACTTTGTTCTATACTATATAGTGATGTATGCGTTAACGATACATTGATATAATAACTGTTATTAATTTATAAATAACTTTTATGTTATTATCGCGATACACGTATTTACTATCCGCTTGTTCTAAAAAAAGAACACTATGGATCGAACATTTTGTGACAACAACATATTTTGTTTGTATTTCTCGATATTTGCACAGAATTTTTTGTAAAGGCAATTTTATACAATATAAAACTGATGACTTCGTTTGTTTTTTTCAATGTACACATTTCTGGAACTAATAAAACTTTAATATATAGATATAAAATCTAGTTTTTTATTATTTATTGAAAAAGCTAAATCCTCTGACTAGATATTACATGGATAATATTTGACTTTGTATGGAACAAATCATTATTCTTTAATAATATATAAAATAAATAAACTTTTGTTAATAATGAAGTTATAATTGAACGTAAACAATGTTTGTAATTCTATTATCAAATAAAATCGGCTCAAATAATCTCTGCAAGCCGGTTTTTTAACCTTTTTCAAATATAATGCTGGACTAGCCTTACCTTCCGGTTTTCCTTCACGTATCAATACCGGCATAAGAACTGTGTTAATATGGGTTCTAATTTACTTGTATGCGTAAATTGAGCCAAATCCATTAAGTCATTTTTGTATGAATGAGCAACAAATATTCTTAGGTAGTTTGAGAGGATTCTCAAACTTTCACGTATATTTCACGTATGTACAAGAAATGCAAACAAAATTTGTTGTTGTCACAAAATGTTCGATATACGTGTTCTTTTTTTAGAACAAGCGGGTAGTAAATACGTGTATCGCGATAATAACATAAAAGTAATTTATAAATTAATCACCATTATTATATCAATGTATCGTTAATGCATATATCACTACATAGTATAGAACCCTATAATATAATTTGTAGCATTTAGCATTTACGGGAAGCGCTATATTATAATGAACAACCGGACTACTATTTTAACCACATTTATGTATTATCCACTAAAGCTTTCCTCTTGAATTGAAATCTATGCGATATAAAAGCACATCAAAATCGGTTGCATAGTTTTAAAGATTAGCATAAATATGGACAGACAGAAGAAAGTAACTTTGTTTTAAACTACTCCTAGATAAATATGATGAGGAAGCGTCAAGTCGTGTATAAAAAATATATTAAAGCTACCTTCTAAAAATGTAATACTTTCTCATTGCTTGAAGGTAAGGAGACATGGTACGAGTATGCAATAGTGCTTTAAAACTCATAATAGCTTAAACTGTGGCTAATTAACTTTGTTTTTAGACAACGGTTAAAACGCTTTGCTGTTAAGGAAGGGTTTGAGGACGGCTTTATAATGTTTGAGGGTAGAATATATTTTGTTAAATTCTTACTTTAGAAGCAATCATTTTCGATTTTTTAAATTAGATTTGACTAAAATTCAAGCTTTTTGAATAATAAGTTTTTGGGGTGCCAGAAAAGCCTTTTATGCAGCATATAACATAATATAACACAGTTTGTATGACATTCAATTTTGATGTTTTATAATTAGTTTCGCGAAATTTTCTGGTTCGTTTGCTATAGATAATCTTGCTAAATATTTGTTAAAGAAGATTGTTAACTACTAGTGTAACCCTTATTATCCAAAATCATCCTTTTAGTTTCTTTTAAAGTAATAAAATAATAAACAATGGCTGCGACTTACCACAAAGCATAAGCAGCGTTAGAATCTTCATTGTTGTTTTTAAACAGTTGCCGTTTTTACATAATAAATGTATCGTTCACCCACTTTATCAGTCACACTGTACACAGTTAATCCATCATTATAATACTGGCTGAAAAAATGAATTTTCAAATTTTGAATTAAACAGAAACCGCCGTTAGCAAATTAATTTAAATTTTAATTTCAAATGCAAGTTCGATTTTCGATTTATAAATCAAGTTGTTGACAGTCCAGTTGTTTACAAGTCACCGGGCGCGATCGTATTCCATTACTGAATGCGGCCGCGGCCGGACCGACGCGCTCGGAGGCCGAACACCGAATGTCCTTGGTTTTCCCGCTAGGGTAAAGTCATGCGCAGTGCGGCCTCCCCAAAAGGGTCCTTAAGTGGATTAAGTTTTTAAACTTTGACAATTGATAAAATGAGATCGAGTTAAAACGAAATCGGTAAGTGAAAAGTTGTCAATACGAAGCTTTGTGTTGTGATGAGGTGATTGCGGGGGGATGACGTGTGGGTAATTATGGTCTTTGTGCTTCTTGATTGGAGCGTATTGGTTATATCCGGCGGTAGATTGAGTTTGCGAGCTCCGAGCGTGCCTGTGGCATGTTTAAAGAAGTTTTGGACGATATCTTACTTACGATATTGTTTGAGTCTAAACTTTAAATTATAGTTGATTATTATGCTAATAATTATCAAGATAAAATTTCTTTGGACATTTTTACCTGAAATAGGCTGGCTAAAACCAGAGTTGTATTTACAGGAAACCGGTATCAAGTCACGGTAGTATATAGTGCGGGTATAGGAGGCTTATTTTCCTTTCGTTTTAGAAATCTATACTTAATATATAAAGCTGAAGGTTTTGTTTGTTTGTTTGAACGCGCTAATCTCAGGAACTACTGGTTCGCATTGAAAAATTCTTTTTTTATTGAATAGACAGATCGAGGAAGGCTTTAGACTACATAACATCACATTGCGACTAATAGGAGCTAAGAAATAATGGAAAAACAAACCAATGGGGACGAAGTTGCGAACAACAGCTAGTTGTCTATACGTTGAAATATAGACAATATCTAGACGTCAAACCATAAAGGCAATTTCGAATACTTACAACTAATCAAATCTAATTTACTCTAGTTCCACTTTCGATAATAATAATAATAATGATAAAAATTCTTTATTGCCAATAAGAAATACACCTTAAAACTAAAGATGAAAATTACAGCAAAAAGTGTTTTGACAATTGGCGGCCCTATCACGCTTAGTGATTTCTTACAGGCCTCCAGTAGTACGAAAAAACTGATCAATAAATTATAAAAAAAATATAAAATTTTTGATAAGTAAAATTTGTCTGGGAACCCACTTCTTACCTTCGCACTTCGAAACTCCACTGCTACTGTGATTGCGTGTCAGATAGAATATTCCACAGTGTATTTTATCTACCCCTACCCGATCGGGGGTATTGAACTCTGACGAGCAACAAACAGCCGACAAACGGTATATAATTTATTCCCCATGCGTCATCCGAGGGTCCCAAACTTTGCGTTAGTCACTACTTCACCCTACATTAAACATTCATCCAGTGATTAAATTTATATTAATAACTTGGAAAAACTTTAAAAAAGAAACAGGTTTAAAAAAGATGTTCTAAATACGATCGTTTTGTTTTCCGTCTAGCTGTGAAGGTCTTTCGTATTGGAAACGTGGGAAATATATTAAATATACCTACATATTTGAAGAAACGCAAAAAATTTAAATTCTAATTTATCTTATGGATATATTGCTGTGTCAAATAATATGAATTATTAATTGATTCATTTAAATCTTTTCATTGTATAAAACAAAATGGCTTTCTTTTTTTTTTTTTTATACTATGAAGTATGAATTCTTCTGTCTGCTTATATGTATGCTTATTTCTATGAAACTACGCAACCGAATTTCCATTTTTATCAGAAAGAGTGATTCCAGAGGTAGGTATATATGTAAAAAAATATGCATAAAGGCTAGCAAGAAATAAGATACTATTTATCAATTCTCAAATGAATCTTAACATCTTATGACTTAAAGTGGCGTCAATGTAGTGCACCCCTGACCGGAGCAAAGTTCTGGGTAGGACTACGAGTAGGATGGCGTCCAGCTCGACTCACCACTTCATAGAATAAAAAAATAATAATCACGTATTTGCAAATTAATTTATAACTTTGTTGTATTCGTAAAAAGTATCGCCGAAAGCCATCAGAATCGTAACTAGACACATTAAAGCGAACACTACTGTGTTATTTTATTAGCCATCAAGAAGACAATCCAATTATACGCGACTCCAGACAAGAACGGCTCACAATACCATGTTCATTATTTATTCGGCAATTCCATTTATAAAATGGAATTCTAAAATCGCCATTTTACTATTATTATTTATCTGTATTTTAAATACAGTTGAATAAAATGAGTGGTGAATGAATTAAATTTGAAAAAAATAATTTTGATTGATAATTTAAAATTGATAATTTATGACATGACTTTTTGATTTATCATCTATTTACGTATTATTAAATTATATTCGTATTTTTAAATAATGAATGTTGTCATAAAATTTTGTGGTGTGGTACGCATAATTTTTATTTAAAAGTGACTGCTTATAACCTTTTTTAACCGATATGGCTTAGCCGCAAGATTCTAGAGAATTTTTATTTAAATTAATATTGTTGAGTGCGCTTTATGAAGATTGCCGTTGGCAAAGAAAATAATTATTGGAATGGATGTCCTTTGTAACTGATATAAAATTGATATTCTGTTTGACATTTGTCGGTTTTTATACGCTGTTAATTTTTACTTCAGTTTCAGCTTTCTTAAATGTAAACCTTCAATCGTTTCTTTGTATTTTTATTGAAGTCTGAATACCTAACACACAATAAAAATGAAATATACATCAAAAACATAACATACTTGACCATCCGTTGATCCCTTATGAATGTCAAAATGTCCAAAAAAAGGCATGAGTGTCAGATGCGTAGTCTTAAAGATTTAAGCATACTTACGCATATAAGGATAGAGAAAGCGACTTTGTTTTATACTTCGTAGTGATTAGTAGTGATACGTAGTGATAAACTAACCAAGTTGTAAAACAATATAAAATCGCCTTTAAAAATTATAACAGCTTATCGAACAAATTTTATTTACAGCGTGCTTCCTGTCCACATCATCCATCATTGTCGTCTCATGATTTATCTAACTCTCAGCGTTTAATATCTGAACACATAGACGTATAACGCATAGACTGGATAGTCCCTTAAAAATCGGTCCGCCGTAAGTGACGCCAAAACTGTATATATGTAGGTGTAACAGCACGTGCTTATACTCGATGACACGCACACAAGCCCACCGATAATGTTGCTGCTATAAGAAATTTACCCTATTATTGTAAAAAAAAATGATTCTACGAAATAAATACGTGTTGTGATGCAATGAACTGCGGTGACGATCTACGTAGTTAGACAAAATTGTCTAGGTTGAAATGGCTTCAGTTTGCGAACTCATACTGCAGTTCTAGGTGTAACTATTCTATGTCTGAACACAGATAACTCTCGATGCTGGTTGGGGCTCACCTGTTCGTGTTTTATGGCACAATTTGATTTTAATTTCTTCCTTTCCTATCGCATTCACGAAGGACATAATGGTTTGATAATTTACGTTTAACAGCATGGTATTACATTTCCTTTAAATAATGTGTTGTTTTGTTTTCGATAGTAATATTAAGAAGTAACATTCTGTTTGTGATATTTTTAGTGGTTATCTCTGAATTTTCTGAGCTGTATTTTTAGGTAAAATTTTAATTTATAGCCAATACAATTGAAAGTGAGTTCACTTCGATATTACACCATAAATCCCATAACAAGATCAGTAAATCCCCAAGAAAAACTTAGTTTAATAGGCATACTTAATTTATATTGAATAACTAATACTATGCTAAAGACAATTTAAATTAGTTTATTGGTCTTTTTTCTTAATTTCTGACGTATAAAAAACATATGAATCGTAAATTTAATCGTCTCATCGATACAAGCCCCTTAATATCGTTAATGACAACCATTTGTAATGGAATCAAGTGCCTTGAAAAGTATATAAATTATAAAATACGATTCGTTCAATAAATTATTTGAAATATAAACCCTACAATTAAACACAAATCTCTCAACAATAACTATTAAAAACTGTTGCCGCTTCAATAGGAATAATATTGGTCTGTAAAGCCAATAAAATATACTACCAATAACAGTTTTGTTTAGCACTTATTTAACGAGAGCGTTAACTTCAAACATTCAACGTTATTATAACCCGAACAAGTGACATAAAACAAATACTGAAACACGGTTATAAAAGAGCTAGCAAAGCCAATGGCTGTGGAAACCAGTAAAATGCCAGTTCAATTGTGGTGCATTCACTTTCATATATTATATATGTAAAGGACAACTATCACGTTTGTTCGCTATTCAAGTTATCGGCAGATACGTACACTATTGTGTGCAAGAAGCGACAATTCCTACTATTGCACATAGTAAAGCTTTTCAATATGACAGCTTGTAGATGTCAGATATTAGAACGCGGTGCGAAGCGAAAATCGGAATACTTTTATCTTATTTAAGTATCAAAATTGTACGAATCTTCAAATCATATGTCAGTTTAACAACTTTTATACTCTGTACAATAATTCTTTATTTTTTTTAACATAGGGGCAACCAAGCAGGCTATCCACCTGATGGAAAGTGGTCATGACCATGGTTGACCATAGCCCATGAACACTCGTAGAGCTTGACAACTCTGAACTGGGAAGCCGAACTTTTAAAAGATTGAGCATTTATAATTGGTGTTACGGACATAAAAGTAATTTATATCACAAAAACACCCCATCTAAGTATAAAAAAGGCAATACCGACGTTTCAGTCAAAACGCGTGTAGCAAGTTGTACATAAAGGAAAAAAATAAAAATAACGCTCAAAGCGTATTCACGAAAGGAAAAAAGAACAAACAATCCATTCATTAATTATTCATAAATTCGTCTCACAATGACTGGCCGGACCTCGACATTTTATCTTGCGCCACTTTTGACCTAACGACCTGAATAATATATCTTCAGGAGCGCTAGTTAGTCTTCGTTTACGTGCACGGTGCTTTATTTATAAAACAAAAAGCCGTGTTCACTCACATACGGTTTAAATCCTGCCGCGGAGGAAAATAGGGAGCGACACGGTGCATAGCGTCGCGTCCTGCTTGAAACTATTTCTGGAAAAACATGCCCTAGAAATGTAGCGCGGTAACGTCTCGCAGCACTTGAGATGTATTAACGTCCTGAAACCGTGCTTTTTGAACGCGACAGGGATTTGTATTATAATTGTGTTTTGTTCTGTTCTATTTGTTGCTTTGATAACGTTTAGAATGCTTCGGGAATACAGTCGTTGTATATAAACCCCATTTTTTTTATTTATATTATACCTATTGTAAATATCTGAACGAATTGTGTTGGTGACGCATGTGTCATAATTGGTATAAAACAGGCTCCTGAAAAACAGTCTTTACCATAGATATAGAATGTACAAGATAAACAGAGTCAATTAAAAATCGAAACCAAAAAAATATTATCTATGTGTGAGTTAAATAGTGTTGTCAAAAAGTCCACCTACAATATCGATACTACTATGTG
>DWAJ01003724.1:0-14189 GCA_018238005.1 Eurema mandarina
TATTAGTCGCAGCGTGATGTTATGTAGCCTAAAGCCTTCCTCGATAAATTTTCTATTCAATAAAAAAATAATTTTTCAATTCGAACCAGTAGTTCCTGAGATTAGCACGTTCAAACAAACAAACAAACTCTTCAGCTTTATATATTAGTAGGCCTATATTTCACCGGGACATTACAGCGGCGCGACCAAACAAGACACCAGAGTCGCGATACCGCAATGAGACAGTATCAAAATGGACCTCGAAAGAGATGGCACTACTGCTGTATGTATGTAGGAAAAGAGAGAGCGTCACTGGCGGCTGGACTGGTGTGAGTGAGTCAGCATACAGCGCAATAGTAGTTAGTGGTCGTGCGACCACAGATACCAAGAGAGTAACCCTCTATAGACTTGTATACATTTTGTTGGTGGCGGCCAAAAAATCATATTTCTATAATCCATACTTCCATACTAATATTAAAAATGGGAAAGTAACTCTGTCTGTCTGTCTGTCTGTCCTTTCATCACGCTAAAACTACTGAACCGATTAGAACAAAATTTGGTATACATTAGAGCCTGGCGAAGGACACAGGCTACTTTTTAAAAAAAAAGGTTGTGCGAGGGGCCACTGAACAGATTGTAATAAAATTTGGTACACAGATGGCCTAGAGCCTGAGATAAAACATAAGATACTTTTTAACTGGAAAAAAGGGTTATAAGGGGGGAAGGGGGGGGGGGAGTTAAAGTTAGGCAGTCAATTATAATGTATGAAGTAAGCTTTCTGACTTCTATATCCTACAAATATTTCAAATGCAAAAATAGTAAGGATCTATGTCAGCATGTTTGCTGTCTTCCTTTTAAGTAAAACGGCTGGACCGATTTAGTTGAAATTTGGTATGTAGATAGATGATACCCTGGATTAACACATAGGATACTTTATATCCCGGTATTACCCCGGAAAAAGAAGAATAAGAAGGCTAGTTTTCTAAAAATATATTTATAGAAATGATTTTTATATTAAAGATGATCGTAGTAAAACGTTAGGCCTTAATAAACATTCCACACCCACGTTAAAAGTATTCATTTCAAACTTTTAATTAAATTAACAAAGTATTAAAACCGAGCTTGCTATCTGATATCGCACTATAAAACAAATTAAAAAGTGTAATCAAATTTATGAACGGTTTGTTGTGGTTTCTTTGTAATTTGAACATATTTTGTTGGGTTTTTTGAAGTGGGAAACTTGGTTATTTCTAAATTATTTTAATACAATACAATGTTTTTCAAAGTCAAAGTGAAAGTCAAACTCAAATACCCATGTCTTTATTTTTATGAAAATGTTCATTTAATGAACTTGATGTCTTAAGATAAATGTTTATAAGGAAGATGTTTCAATATTTTATCTATATTGTTTCTAGAAAGTTAATAGTAGCTAAGTTATTGACTTAAAAGAACAGTAAATTTAACTTTCCAAATTAAATGTCACGTAAATATTCTATAAATAAGTTTCGTGAAAAAAACATAAAATAATTATATCAGCGATTCTCAAACTACTGGGAACACTGATCCCACTAATAAAAATGTTTAGTGTCGCGACGTTGATATAAAAAATTAGGTCTAAATTCACCCACAGACCATAAGCTTTCAGAGCCCGCGAGCGTAAAATAATATATAACCATAAATCGTGGGGAGTCAAGAATAATATTTTAGAACTCTAACGTGCCCATTAGTCTTTGTTCAACGGAATTTTCTGCTCGTTCCGCCCTAAAGCCTCCATATTATGATTACAATACGTATTTATACCACCCCTTTATAATGTGGTATGTGTGCGTTTCGTCTGTTCTAAAGAATTGTAGGTATGATCCAAAATTTAAAAAAAAATAGTAAAATATTTGGTAGTTTTGTTTTCGTTTGAACCTCAAATTTTGTTTTAAAAAATCTTTAATTAAATTAAATAGTAGGTATGTATAAAAAAGTCCTCTCTTGTTATCTGTGTGTCCAAATGCACCTTAAATTTATGCAACGGATTTTGATATGCGAGGTTAGACTCTCCAAAAAGAGATAGACATAGATAGAGAGAGACTTAATTCGCCCATATATGGAATGCTTTTTTTAATAGACTAAATAATTCAAAAGAAAGGTGTATATGTATAACACATGCTTTATATGCTTTTGACCTTTAAAAAGAGTTAATCTAAGCTTACAAAGCAAAAATCTAAAATGAAAAGCTTTGTTAAAATTCCATTCACGAAGATTCAGAATATTCTAGAAGATTAATTACAGTGCTTCATCTGGAACAATAATTATTAACGCTATTAACGTTTAGCCGGCGATGCTGACGTAGTAATTAAAACTCAAAAGAAATCTTTATACCTTCAGGTTAATGTTTAAAGTTTTAACTGGTTTTCTTGAACAAAAATTAGCGTCCATGTTCAAAATGAATGATTCATTTTCTTCGTGAGTTTATTCTTGCTTAATATAAAAACTAATGTTTATTTATATTTGCAACTATACCTATCTTAATTAACACCTACGTAATGTGTCAATATTAAGATAAACAGGGTATCGAAAATAAAACGATTTAATGTTTTTTTACATGATAGGGGGCAAACGAGCAGGTGCGACACCTGTGATCTGTGATGTGAAGTGATCAGCGCCGCCCATGTGCACTCGCGTTGTCATGAGTGTGTTTCCGGCCTTTGAAATGTGTTGGAGCCCGTTACATTTGTATAGTAGACACTAGTTTGTATTCTAAGAAGCCAAGAGTAGGACAAGACATCGTTATATTAAAGTCCTTTCGGAATATTTTCAGAAATTTAATAGCTCAGTAAAATAATTTATTAACGCCTACGTGAAAAACATTCCAGAAAAGATTATAATTATAACTTGAAAGAATATTCCGTCGTGAACTTGATTTTATTGTCGAAAATTCCTTTCTGAAAGCTGTAGGTAAAATTTGTTATTTTGAATTGTGGAGACGTATTATAATTTTTACGAAAAAAAAATTATGTTGTTTTTTATTACTACAAAGTTGACTAGAAATGAGAAATTGAATTTAATGAATAACTTATTAGTAAGTCATTCGATGATTTTTTTTGCGTATTAATTCCAAGGGATTTGACCTTTTGAATTATTCAATAACTTGATATTATATATATTATTTTGTAATAAAATAAATAAAACGCATTATACGCTCAAGTTTACGCATATGGTATAGCGAAGCCTAAGATGATTTAAACGATATGGAATAATCTTTTTGTCGGGTAGCAAAGCTTTTTTTTACATTGTGTTAAATTGAGATAATTTGAAGTATCCTGTTATAATCCAGGTCTTAATAAATCCAGCTGAATGTGAAACTTGCAAATTCCTAATGTATTTTTCTACTACCTTATGGTAGTTTATGCGTTTCTTTTTATACTATATTAGTGACCCGCCTCGACTTCGCTCGCGTGTATTAAACGTATAAACCATCCTCTTGAATCATCTATTAAAAATCTATCTATTAAAAAAAATCGCATGAGAATCGGTTACATAGTTTTAAAGATTTAAGCATTCATAGTGATACAGGAACAGAGAAAGCGACTTTGTTTTATATATTTAGTGATTGATCATCATTTTTCAGAACTTTAAAGTAGGAGACAAAATGATTATGTATACAAAATACGATTAATTCCTTTACCGGTAGTTACTGAAAAGTACTAGGACGTTATAAGCCAAAGGATGTCCTTTATGCTAACTGGAGAACTTCAAAGAGCACCAATTCGCCTAGACTCTGCGTTAGCAAGTTCTTTGATAACCAATTTATATTCAGAACTAATCTGACCGTCGGACATCAAATCTAAAATTCAGATAACGGATAGACTGTTAGTGTTTTACTATTACTCTGTTCTGATATGATTTGAGGACACGTTTAAAAACTGTGTTACCTATTCTAATTTTATAAAGAAGTTTTTTTGTTTTTGGAAATAATAAAATCTCTTTTTTAAGTTTCATATTAAGAAAATAAAACTTGAAAGGTCAAAGTATACCCGGTTCGTACGAATTATACTTTCGATTAATTAGGGAAGGAAATGTTGTATTCTTTTATAATTTGTTCATAAAATTTAACGAAAGTAATCGTCGCGACATCACACTGTTCAATGCGAAATAGAAAGACGAAACGAAAAAAAACTAGATTGCTTTATATGAGCGAAAAAGACAGACAGAGATACACGCGCATGCCGACCGGCAATCTTATTTTACTATTAATAAATCTTAATAAATATACGTGACACGTTTGTCCGCAATTGACTCCTAAACTACTGAGCCGATTTTTAATTAAATTTGCACACCGTGTGCTGTTTGATCCAACTAAAAAGATAGAATACCTTACAATTATTAGATAAAACCGCGGGTTATGGCTAGTATACATATAAAACAATCTTTTAATAATAATTGTCGTTTGACAATCAGTTCAAACAAACGCCAAAATTAGAGAGGTGATGTATGTTATTCACCCAAAAACTACTTTGGCATACAGGTTAGGTTAGACCCTAGATCAGTGATTCTCAACCTTTTTTGTTGCGGCACATATTTAACGATTTCAAAATTTGGCGGCACACAAAAAAACGGCAATCAGCCGTGAGAGTCACGTATTGGTATATTCCATCCATTATTATATATTTGCAAAATTTAACGGCACACAAAAGTGCCGCGGCACAGTGGTTGAGAATCACTGCCCGAGATTAACATGTATGGTACTTTTTATCCCGTGATTGACATTTCACTTTCATGATATAACATCTGTCGGTATCAGGGTCTAATCGACCGATCATACAATAAAAAAAAATTCCATACAACTATCTACATTGAATGTAGCCTCAACTGTAACCTCCTATCTATAATAAATAAAGACCTTGAATGTCAATCTTAATTCAATTACGAAGCTTTTAAAGTAAAAGCTTCTGTTTTTATTTAGTTTTCATTAGCGAGAGTGCGGACATTTGGGTCGTCGTAAACGAAGTGTGATTATTCATTTTTTAGAGCACTTGTCTTGCATGGTATGGCGATCGATAAAGCTGTTGCTATTTTATAGGCTTGTATTTTATTTTTTATTTTATTTTGTTTTTTTATTAATACAAGGTTGTCCACCAATCTTTACAATAGTAAATGCACTATAAAATAACATTAATACAAAGATGAAAAGCTTAGTGTAAAGACATTACAGGACAACACAGCATGCACAGAAAAATTTGTAGAAAAATTCGCTTTTAGAAGTGACGAGTTTTTGATGTATGTATCAATTTTTTAATTATACAATTATGCTTTTATTGCTTGTTAACATAAAGAACTAACAAGACGAATCAAGCGAGTCTAAACACGATGGGGTTGTGTCGTTTAGTTACTAAGTTACTAAGTTCCACCTTCAGGCTCCACCTTCAGATCGGCTCCATGTCATAATAATTTTGCATTGTCATACGATTTACACATGCACTTTTCAGCTCAGAAGTATTTTCAGTGAAAAACATATCGTCAATATAACCTTAAATTTCACTTATCAATTTTATATAGCTTACAAAACATATTAACACTTATTTCATACATATTACTTAAAGTAAAAATGTAGTTACTTAACCGTAATGTCATAAAGTTTTATTGCACCTAAGTAAAATTAAGTACCTTCCCAACTCTAGGCCCATAAATGTTATCTGCAAAGGTGTTAAGTTCAAGTGGCTAGTACCTAAGTTTCATTGTTACCTTTATCTTATTATAGGAAGTAGATAAAGCCTTAAGGTTGTGTCGCATGTAACATTTTAGATATGACGGTGTCAACGGCGGATTTGCGAAGGTTATGGGGGTCATGACCTCCTATGGTTTCAGGTCTTTGGTGAATTACTAATTGTACATAATAAATGTTTTAATCTATACTAATATATAAAGCTGAAGAGTTTGTTTGTTTGTTTGAACGCGTTAATCTCAGGAACTACTGGTTCGAATTGAAAAATTATTTTTTTGTTGAATAGACCATTTATCGAGGAAGGCTTTAGGCTACATAACATCACGCTGCGACTAACAGGAGCGAAGATATAGTGGAAAATGTGGAAAAAATGGGGAAATGTGGAAAAAAATAATAAAATAGATCCGACGGGGACGAAGTCGCGAGCAACAGCTAGTAGTGTTACTATATGTAGCCTAGTTCAAAAAAGATATATTTGACTTTGAAAATTAATTAAATAAATTCGGATATAAATCCCTTTTTTAAGTGAAAACTATTACTACTAGACTATTTTCACAGTGGAGAATTACCAACTTTAAAGGTTTTATATATTTATACTTTTGTTGTCGACTGTACCTGACTATATTATACTATACTGATAATTGTATTAACGTATTCTCATTACCATTAGCCAAACTAGTTTCCTTATGGCTGCTAAGTTTTTATGTTAAAAGGAATTACATGTTTCCAAAAAGGAATTAATTTTAAAAGAATACTCTTTTTATTAGCTTATACATCGTGTAAGTTAAGTAAGGAAAATATTGGGCGTCTCAACAAAATGAAGCTACACTACTAGGAAAATTAGCTTGATAGTAATCAAAAATAGACTATGGATCCTGGACTATTTACTCGGTATACTACGCGTCAGGAATCTTAAGCGCTGAACGAAACCTGCGCAGACGTCAAAAATAAGGTATCGATGTAAAGGCGCGGCGCGCGGGGTGCGTGATCGTCGGGTGCGCGAGCGTTGATTGGTTGTCCCAATCGTGTTGTCTTTCTTGCACCAATACGTCAATTACGAGCGCGATTCTACCGATGCGCAGCTATTCTCGTCCAGCGCTAAACACAAATGACGCGTACTATACTTCAAAATTATGAATTAACTGCTGAATCATTTCTATGCATACTAAAGTAGAAGTCTGTTTACTTTTATTAAAAATTATTTTATTGTACTTAATGTTCGTACACCGAAACACCTACTTTAAAAGAGATATTAAATGCAGTTAAAAGTCGGTTAAAAAGGCAAGCACAGACTGACAGGTTCTTTTAGAAACTAAAAGTTTGTTCGAAGCAGTTAATTTGCCTGTGAACTGCGCAGTACTCGCGGGACATGCAAAGTTAAGACTAACACGTCCGGAAAGTTGAGAGAGATTTTTAAACTTCTTGTTAAACTTGTCTTTCGTTATGAATTTTTTAATATCAAGGAAGCATGAACCTAACATTGCGGTTTTTCTTAAATGTTTAATTGGTTGAAGATTTTGTTTTATAAAGTTGTTACTTTGTGAGTTATTCTATGTCAGAATCGTTGATTTTTTTACCTACTTTATTTATTTTTTTGATTCGTTTTGTGGGCAATATTCAATCGCAAAGTTTTGCGTGTGAAGATTTAATATGAACAATGTTACATTTTTATCAATAATCAAGAAAATTAAATACTAGGCATTGTGTGACAGGTCTAGGCTTTTATTATAAAAATTCTCAAGTGACTAGCAGTTATCTCTATAGTCAATTATGTATATTATAAGTCAGTTATATAATATAACTAGCTGTGTCCCGCGGTTTTACCCGCGTAATTCCCGTTCCTGGGGCAATACCGAGATGTAAGCTATCCTATCTTTTAAGTTGGATCAAACTGCATATGGTGTGCAAATTTTATTATAATCGGTTAAGTGGTTTAAGAGTCCATTGAGGACAAACATTGTGACACGAGATTTATTGTATATTAAGATTATAAGTCTCTGTTACTTTCAGATATATATGTGTGTTTGTTTATGTGTGGGAGTGTGTGTGTGTGTAAAATACAAATACGAAAAGATACTACATACAACTTTATATAATATATTTTATCGCATAGTTTACATCAAGAACCTTCGCTAACATACACTATGTTATGCTAGGTTAGTTACGAAACACGATTTAATCAAAGAGTTGATCTTCGGTAAACACGCGAGGCTTAGACCTTGATAAGTTGTATAAGTTTTGTTAACGTTTGCATATGGGTTTAAATACACTTTGCATAGAAGATTTAACTGTAATATTGAGCATATAATTATTTAATGAAAATAAAGTAAAGCACAAAGCGATTTCAATACGATTATTAGTAGATTAGTGATTTACACGACAGAGAAGGTTTTCTCTTATAAGTCTGTCACAAAAATTTCTCAACGAGCTGTTCTCCGCGGTTTTACCCGCGTAGTTCCCGTTCCCGGGGCAATACGGGGATAAAAAAGTATCCAATGTTTTAATCCAGGTTATCATCTATCTACATACCAAATTTCAACTAAATCGGTCCAGCCGTTGTGCCGTGAAAGAAAGACGAACATACAGACACACTTTCCCATTTATAATATTAAGTATGGATATTAAAACATATCATTGGGTCATCTGGAAAATATTACTTTGAGTAATTAGCTTGCTATTTACCATAAGTGTTTTTATACATATTTTATATAGTTAATTTATCTATCTATTAAATAAATAAAATAACATTTTTTACGAAGTCACCTACTTGAAACATCTGCCCACGTAAAAAGGCGTGACACGCCAACTCTTTAGACAGGGTTCACTTAAAAAATAATTGAATATTATGTATGCTTTGTGTCACGACGTAACCCGGGTCCCTTTACGCATAATAAAACCAGCACAACGGGAATGTTGAAATTTTTACACGTTAATGAGATAAAAGGTTCGGCAAATTAATTATTTTTCGTTTTTACAACGGCTTTTAGGCTTCGCCCGAGTCTACTTTGTAACAAAAATGAAGGTATAGAAAAAAATTGCAAGGCTCATTTCTACGTATCAAATTATTGATATGATTTGAGTGCTTTTTGAAATTTACAATATTTCTTAGTAGCTGTGGTTTGGGAGACCAGTTATGTAGTTACTGCAAAATGGGCCTCAAAGACCTATTACTATTTAGTTCAGATTTTTGTGTAACGTAGAGGCCTATATTTTACTTTCCTACCTACATAATTTTACTAATACATCCATTTCATACATAGCAAGACCCTGACTACAAAAAGATACAAATGTTAATTACAAATATAATTTTCCAGGGATCGAACCCCCGAACCTTGGCGCAGATTGCAAGTCAAAGTACTTTACCACTGCTCGAAGCGGTCATCTATTGTAATATTCACAAATCACTATTGAGCATATCAGATGAAAAAGTATGAAAAACATACATATTAACATTTCGCCATAGATTTACTAGCTTTAAATCCAAATATCCATCTGTATTCAGTCCTTTGAAGGTTGAAATTCGCATGAAATTTGAAATTTCAACTTCCAGACAGACGCGCGCCATCGCTGACGCTCAGAGACATTTGATAGATTATCTCATTTAATATTTTGACGAACGCAACACTGACTTTAACATAGGACAAACACACGTATACGTTCATTTGATTCAGATAATTGTCTCAAACGAGGGTCTACGTTTCAGTCACGTCAGGTTTACTAATGTACTTAATTCTCTGTAATAATTATACCCACTAAGGTTGGAATTAGATTTCACAATGAAACTGATGACCACGAAAAAGAATAGTAATAGTCTTTTCTATACAGTTTATGAAAAACTTTCTCTATAGATTTTGCAGGGAAGCATTCAGACAATTATACTGAAGATGATTTAGTTTAAATGTTTACTTTTACACAATAGTATTTTCTTTTACACAATACTATAGAGACCTCGACTCCTTAGTGATACTACGTTTCGTCTATTATTTCTTCTCTTCCCATCCTACATATCCTCTGTTTAAAATGCTGCCTACGCATCCGCGAAGCTCCTAACTTTGCAAGAAACTATATTGCTATATAATTTGATAGAAAGAAAGGTCGGCAACCCATTCTAGAGCTGTCTACCTCTGCGAGTGTTCATGGACGACGATGACCACTTTCTATCAAGTGGCTCGCCTGCTCGTTTGCCCCTTATGTTATAAAAAAAAATCTATTGTGTTCAAAAATAATACTGCTCCTATTAGGTTGTTGATTTCTTCATCCCTGATTAAATAATAATACTAATTACCTTCTCAGAGGGGTCCAGACGAATCTCTCTTTGTGATTAAGAAATTAGAACGTCGACAGAATAACTAATTAGAATTAATTACCGACATTTTTTAAGTTGCGTACAATTGGGATAATAATATTTTATTTAAATTTTAAAGTGAAATTAAATAAATAATTATAATAAAATATTTAATTAATTACACAAAAACACAGGTTAACAACATAATATACACATTGGACCCCACACCAGCCTGTCACGTGGGGTGTATTTATAAATTAAATTTAAGATTGGCTGACTACTACTTTATCCGACGGCGAAGATAAAAAACAGGGTAATTATTTAGATCTGAGTCTATATATGAACAGTCAATTAAAAAATTTAATTAACACAACGAAAATTATAAATTAACTGCTAAGTTATTTAAAATATTCTGTAAATGTCCAGAGGACGAAATAGTCTTGTATCTTTTTATTGTAAAAGAGCAACTATCAGAGTTTTTTGCCGGTTGATCTCTGTAGAAACTGCCTTCCGAACCGGTGGTAAATGTTTTGTAATACCATGACGATTCAAGTGTTACTATATGTAGCGTAGTTGAATAAAGATATGTTTTAATTAAAAAAAGCCACCAGCTCAACTAATGACATATTTTAGTGTTTAGATGTTTTGTGTAATTTAGGTAATAAGACCTATGAAGGCAGAAGTATAACATTTTCCTTATTTAAAAAAAACAACTATTTACGCAATAAGGTTTTAAGCAAGATTTTTGCCCCACTTTAAAAGAAGATAAAGCCAAGGATTCGTATAATACTTTGATTCAATAACACGAAAATAGCTACTGAAAAGCCTTAATAAAACATTGAAATTATCATATTTATCAAATAAATTCAAAACTTTCTTTCTTCATAAATTTGTGAACGAACGGAACGACTTCTGACGTCCTGCTTATAATAAATGAATTATTCAGATATTCGTTATTTTTTGTAAGTTTAACTAGCTGTATAACTTAAACTGGAATACTTCAAACGCTGGTTTCTTTTACTAGTTATTGTTCAATGAATATTGTATAGATAATTATAGCATTTACTTGGTACGAACATCAAAATTATAAAAATAGCTATTAAATCATTTCCGTATATGTAAATGATGGAAATACGTATCATTTTGTGCGTAGCAAATTTACTTTTTGCGTTTTAGTTTGTTGGTTTAATTTTGTATTTATCAGAACCTATTCAATAAAGATATGGAAAACCCTAGTTTTCCATGAAAAGACATGCTTATTAAGTAAATTACCATTGCGTGAAGGCGTTCGTTTGAAAGTGTTTGTTCAATGTCTAGCTCACTCATATATTTATGGTTCTGTGTCCTAAATATATGTTTAATTGTATGTTTGTTACGTATAGTTATATTATAAAGAGCTGAATTTAGTAAATTTGTCACGTAGTAGATTCCTTTGTAATTCTCAATCTTTTTTTCCAATTTAATCAAAAGAAAGCTAATTCGTAAAATATTGAAACAACCTGAATAGAAAAGATCCTATTAATTGAGACGTATTATTATAAATAAAATATATAATACTAATTCAAAATACAGTTACTAAGACATTTAGTCACGCCTAAAGTCATCTCCAATAAAAATCCAATCCAAAACTCTTGCCTTATATACTCTAACAAAACAAAAAACAATAGCGCGATTCAGCCCTTCACTACGACGGTAATGTAGGTTACTCTTCAGACACTACATAATAGATCCCGCGAAATTGTAATCTATCTACAGATTACAATCTCACTATAACCGTAATATAATAAACTATCGTTATTCAACATTATAATGCTACAAATATGGGCATCTAGACAAAGACCAGACTTCATCTTCAATGAAAATCTAATCCGATACTATTGCCTTATATACTCAAACAAAAAAAAACAATAGCGCGATTCAGCCCTTCACTATGTAGTTTATTCCTCAGGAGCAGGAACAGGAACAAGACAATAGAACCCATAAAATTAAAATCTATCTACAGATTACAAACTAACTATAGTATAATCCATACATATAAATGTATCGTTATTCAACATTATAATTTAAAATGCTACAAATAGAGGCATCTAGTAAAAGACCTGACTTCATCTCCAGTAAACTTCCCATCGTCTTGCCTTATATACTCGAACGAAACAAAAAACAATAGCGCGATTCAGCCCTTGACTACGTAGGTAATGTAGGTTATTCCTCTGGGACTACATTACGAAAGGTCTCTAACGAACCTTACATTTGCTTACCGGCTTACGAATCAAGGGTTTCTGTAAATATATTCGTACGTTTGTATAAATTGCTGGTTCTTCAATAAACAACGCGGTCTGTTCGTAAATAGAGCTGAATGTACGAAAGAATGAAACGATATTTTTATATTGATAAAGCAAAATATGAATTTATTTCTATGGGGCGACGTGTTATTACTATACAAACTCATTGAGCATATAATTAGAATATATACCTACTTTTATATTAGTAAGTATTATATGTTGTATTATTTATCGGCAAGCAGAAAGATGTTTACTAGAATCATCATTACAAAAATGTCATACTAAATTAACAAAAGAATATTCTTTACACATTAATTTAAATGTAATCTAATAAATAAAAAATGTATGTACCATCACTTAATTGAGAAACCTCCTTTTTAGAAATTGGAGAAAAATATTACTCGATTGTCCCAGAAGTAACATACGTACGTCGCTGGTCACATCTGTTGTTTGTCGCAACGACGCTATAAAGGACCTGCCTTATCCAGGATACAAATAAAATAAACATGCTCTATACCTATGACATATATCTATATATCTATCTATACTAATATATAAAGCTAAAGAGTTTGTTTGTTTGTTTGTTTGTTTGAACGCGCTAATCTCAGGAACTAAATACTGTTTCGAATTGAAAAATTCTTTTTTTATTGAATAGACCATTTATCGAAGATGCCTTTAGGCTACATAACATCACGCTGCGACTAATAGAAGCGAAGATATAATGGAAAATGTGAATAAAAACGGGGAAAATTATTAGGCTGCGAAAACGGTTCAAGATACCGAAACATATGTATGAAAGAATTATTCCTCATTAAGGATCGAATAGTCTAAATAAAGGTTGCGCCAGTATATGTCTATCTTCTAAGATTGACTCACTATAACATTATAATAGAAATAGATCCGACGGGGACGAAGTCGTGAGCAACAGCTAGTCTATAATAATAGATTAGAAGCAAGCCGCAAATTGTTTAAACTTTACTCTGATTGAGAGCGACCTTTTGGTCAGTGGGCCAAGGTTGGGCGGGTCGAATTGACTCGATCAATAGTACTGAATGATGTTTCAATATTTAATTGCAGGTAACCCTGGCTGTTGTGAAGTTCAGTGTTGCTATATTCAAAATCAAATTCTATATATCTCTGTAAAACGAGGCTATATGTAGTAACACTTTTAAATAATCATCTTAGTTGTTATTTCTACTTATCTTAAACTGATTTAAATGGATCTATGAAACATAATGTTAAAATTGCACTTTTATATAGGGACTAGCTGTGTCAGCGACTTCGCCCGCGTAGAAAAGTGACTTTGGCAGCATTTTTGAAAATGCCTAACCCGCGCCAATAGTTCAGCAAGTTCAACGTGATTCTATAAATTGCCATAACTTTTTTATTTATCAACCGATTGACATGAATTAAAGACTAAATGTTAAGTTAAGCTTACCACAACATATCATTGAAAACACCATCTAGATAGGATAAGCCGTTTTCGAGATTAGCGTGCACAAACAAACAGACAAACAGACAAAAATTTCAAAAATCATTGTTTTGGGTTCTATTGCGTTAATAAGGGTCTCCTGTAATATTTTTTCTCATGTATCTTCCATGTACAGACAGGGACTCGTTACGTTTTTATTATATGTATAGATTCGTATTTTTTTTCTAATAGATGAAAAATCTCTGAACATATCGATGTGCTATTATATTATGTAAATAATTTTACATTACGTCGAGTACCGTCGGTAGTGTTTCTAATTAGCCGTCCACCACTGTATGTAGTCTAGAGCCTAGAGATTAAGTCTACATTTTATCACGTAAAAAATACTAACCCTTTCTTCCAGATACTGAAGCATTTTTTTTATATGATAGGGGGCAAACGAGCAGGCGGGTCACCTGATGTGAAGTGATCAGCGCAGCCCATGAGCACTCGCGTTGC
>DWAJ01003725.1:0-14187 GCA_018238005.1 Eurema mandarina
TGTATGATATAGCAATGTCATCAAATACGGAATAAGTGTTATATTTGTGGAGAATAAAGTTAACATCGGAATGGATTAGACGTGTTTAATTGTCACCTCCTCACCCCGCCACCAGGCCACACCACAGGATTAATACAAAGGATACTTTGGAACGGGAAGGGTAAAGCCGCGAGGCATTGTAAGTTCATTATAACACTAGCAACCCGCTACGGCTTCGTATGGATATTAAACAAAAATGTCAAAGTCAAACATATGTTCATTCAACTAATTCATATACACTTTGACACCCCCCTTATAAAGTTTTGATCATTTTTAAGCTATGTATTCTGCTATTCGGGGCGGGGACAAATCCAACGAACCAAAATCCATGAAAATAGGTCTAGCCGATCTCGATTTATAAGTTGAAACAAACCTGTCTTTGTTTTACATAATATATAGATGACTCAACGATTATGGTGCTGTTATAGGCATATATAGTTTCTTTAATATTTATATCTAAACTAGCTGTTGCTCGCGACTTCGTCCCCGTCGATTGCTTTTTCCATTATTTCTTCGCTCCTATTAGTCGCAGCGTGATGTTATGTAGCCTAAAGCCTTCCTCGATAAATTGTCAATTCAATAAAAATTATTATTATGTTTAATAATTTTTCAATTCGAACCAGTAGTTCCTGAGATTAGCGCGTTCAAACAAACAAACAAACTCTTCAGCTTTATTATATTAGTATAGATATCAGTAGAAGCTCACCCTCATGGCGTCATCGTGGCACTCGAACTCCACATCGGCCTCCCCGGAGGGCCGCCCGCTGTTGTCGTACAGCAGGGTGATGTTCACCGGACGGATCGGTTTGAAGAACTGAAACATTGTCGTGTTTATATTAGGTAATCATATTTTGTATGGATTTAGTATGTGGCTTGTAATAAATGTTTCTTTTTTTTTAATTTTATATCTATAACTAGCTGTTGCCCGCGACTCCGTCCGCGTTTACTTTCATAAAAAAATTTTTCCCCTGGAAACTGGATAAAAAGTATCCTATGTCCTTCTCCTGGTTCTAAGCTACATACGTACCAATTTTCAGCCAAATCAGTTGAGCCGTTATCGAGTTATAAATGGTGTAACTCACACGACTTTCTTTTATACATATAGATGTATTACATATCGTCTAATTGTTTAACTTATGCATCTTGATTTTCATCTTTATACTCGCAAATCTTTTCATATTTATCCTTTCCTGTATGGTTGCCTGGTAGAAATGGCTTACAGCCATAAGGCCGCCATTTACATGTATATTCTTCTTTTTTAGTGTATGTTGTAATGTTGTTTTTTTACACGAAATAAAGAATTTATAAATAAATAAATAAAAGTATTATTTATGCAAGTAAATGTTAAATACATTCAACTATGCTCTCACAGCAAGAAATCTATACATTTATCAAAGTAGTCATCAAAAATGATCGTTAAAAAGGTATCAAATATAGTTTCTCGATTACGAAATCCTTTAAAAGATACTTATTATGTAATATTAAGTCTCCACGCAAAATCTTCGTCAAATTTATAATTAGTCTTCAACCAAAAATTAAGGGGCTTAAGAATATTTAGGGCTGTTTAACTTTAGAGGACACGGTTCATTTCGCGATGCGACTTTACGATTAATAATGTATAAAAGTCGGTTAATTAAAACGGCTAAGCAGCGGTAAATCATCGAGAGGCTTTTCTTAATTTATACCTTCTACTTTATGTCGAGAAACGCTAAGACGATTACAATTTGTAAACTAAAGCGTTTTAAATTCGCTATCTCTTTCCTTGTTACGTGCTCTCTTTCATACATAAGATAGAGAAAGAATACGAGTTGTGTCTGGGTCGCTCAACATACCTTTAAAAACATTTTTATTGTATATGTATGTGATTTATATTTTAAACTTGGCCAGTCGGGCTAAAGCCCGAAAAGGGGAATAATTCCCCCTAATTTTATTTATATTACTATTTTTATAATTTTAAACAGTAATCTGATATTTTGTGTTTTTATGTTTGTGTGTTTTTATGTATTTAATTACGATGTTCTTCACGATCAACGAGAACCATAGCCATATACAGATGAATCATAGGCTCAAAGTCTTGAAGACTTGAATCTACGAATAATTAAACAATATACAGTTAAGTATGAAGAACAAAACAGAGTATACAAGTTGGTAGCAAGAACAAAAAGAGTCATAAGAGGTTGGTATCTATATACTAATATATAAAGCTGAAGAGTTTGTTTGTTTGAACGCGTTAATCTCAGAAACTACTGGTTCGAATTGAAAAATTCTTTTTTTATTGAATAGACAATTTATCGAGGAAGGCTACATAACATTACGATGCGACTAATAGGAGCGAAGAAATAATCGAAAAACATATCAGCGGGGACGAAGACGCGAGCAACAGCTAGTGAAGAATAAAATGAGTCTGCTGCCTGGAATGTCTAACAAAACAGAGTCTACAGACTGACATAAAGATCTTACCAGCGTTTGTACTTTGGACCACCCGTTTAATTAACCTTCTTTATTTTTTACAGTGCTATTACGCTACCGTAACGAGACGTTTTCTAATTTCCTACACCACCTAATAAAATGAACTTGCTACTTTTCTCGGTTATCTTAACTTAAGAATAGATTGAATCTTTAATTCAATTGCCTGGAGTCTGTAAAATGTGAGTTTAGGGAATAACTTTGCGATTAGGTTCTGTAAAGTACCAACGTTTTATTTGGAATAAGGTTTGGTTATTACTTATTATCGTCTGATATAGCCTTTTAAGATTTATTTAAATAGCGACTGGATAATGTTTGAAATAGTGCTAGTACATAATTTAACCCAAAACAATGATTTTTGGAATTTTTGTCTGTTTGTCTGTTTGTTTGTGCACGCTAATCTCAGAAGCGGCTTATCCTATCTAGATGGGCTTTTCAATAATATATTGTGGTAAGCTTAACTTAACATTAAGTGTTTAATTCATGTCAATCGGTTGATAAATAAAAAAGTTATAGCAATTTAAAGAATCACGTTGAACTCGCTGATCGTTTGTTGGCGCGGGTTAGGCACTTTCAAATATGCTGCCCAAGTCACTTTTCTACGCGGGCGAAGTCGCTGGCACAGCTAGTAAGAAATAAAGAGCCTTATTGTTATTATAAGTGCTAATAATTGTCCATAAAACAAGTGGGTTAAACATAATATGTATTTTTAAAGTACCAGTAGTATTCGGACATTTTTACTTTTGTTAATGCTATTGCAGTATTTATCAGATCAGCACCAGCTAAAATTTGGGAAGAAATTTTAATTTTAATAGATAGTCTTTTAAAAATATTAGAACTGTCCACAACAAAAGTGTATTAACACACACTCTCGGCATTTTGTAAAAATTACTATCATAAAAGTAAGTTCTGATTTGAAATTTTTCCCATGCTTAATAATTTCGTAGTTAAATTTCCCTATAGAATAAAATAAAATAAAATACCATTTCCACTACAACAAGATTCTAAATCGACTTTTTTGATTAAATAGCCCCATGCATACAAAACATATTGTATCCCGAAGTATTGTATTAAATAAAGGAAGTCAGTAGTTTGATAGGAACAATCAATAAACGGGTTAGGTCGACTTAAAGTCGTCTTGCGTTAACAGAAAATAGCCGCAACTCGCTAAATAAATGTGATGTCATTAATCTCAGAGCTTATTTGAGCCTTGGACTGTTCACAACATCTGCGGTTACGAAAATGTAATATTTTTACAACGTTTTCATTGTGATTTGAAAACTGTTGTTATTGTTTATATTGTAAGCTTGTATGTTTTTATTGTTTTAAATTTTTGGACGGTAAAAAATAAAATGTATTGTCGTCTATACACAAAAAATTATACAAACATTTTGTCAGAAACAATACAATGAGAAAAGAAATGAAGCGTCTCAGCCTGTGCTGTCCCGAAACTGAAGTCCGAACAGTATGCAATGAGCTCCTCTAGTTGACATTCGCAAAGCTCGGGTTGACAGCTTACAGTATGGGGGGATAAGGGATGGAAAATGGAAATACAAGCTGGTGTTTCTAAAACGAGTGCTATTAAAGCGACAATTTCCTTATTTAACAACAAGAAAAAAAAACGATATACTTAACCTATTTCAAAATAGCAATTATAGTGGATCGTTATTTTTAAATAATCTATAATATTACTAAACGAAGCGACAATCCGATATAGAAAGGAATTTTTAAGTAGTGTTTTCGTAAATCTTTGAGAATAAATAATTCTATTAAACGAAGTGTTTAAAAAATACTTCGCAAATAAAAGTTTTTTTGAAATGAGGGCGTTTTCGTTGCGTTTTCTTCGCTCGTGTGAACCGTCTCTTATACCCACGTGCAGTATTTCATCAATGCATGATGTATGAACATCTTTTGTTGAAGGCTCGTTTATATTTCGTTGATTTATGCTCGTATTGAGGGTACAAGTTTCATTTTTCACGTCAAATAATGGGGATTATTTGTATACAGTTTTATATATAGTCAGGGAAAGATAGCTGATAGCAGTTCGGAAAGGATAAGAAGTAGGCTTAATTATTGTGATAATTTAGTATAGTATAGGTCACGTCACGAATCTTTAGCGCTGAACGAAACCTGCGCAGAAGTCAAAAATAAGGTCGAGGGGACGGCACGGCGCGCGGGGCGCGTGATCGTCGGGTGCGCGAGCGTTGATTGGTTCCCCAGTCCTGTTGTCTTTCTCGCACCAATACGTCAATTACGAGCGCGATTCTACCGATGCGCAACTATTCTCGTCCAGCGCTGAACATTCGTGACGCGACCTATAATTAGTGTAATTTAGTATCTAATTTGTTAACAAGGAAAAAACTAAATTTTAACTAGACTAGCAAATTACTGAAAGTAAGCAAATTACTAAAGGCTGGATTGTATGAGAAAATTTTAGTATTTATTTTGAAATTAAAAGCTTACTTTTTGTGAGTATGTTTCGATGTTTGTTACTCTTTCACGCAAAACTACTGTATGGATTTGGGTGATATTTGTCATGTAGGTAGATTGAACCTTTTTTTCCGTGGGGGTATGCTCGTGCAAGCCTACAATCCCGGGGGTGAGAGAGTAGGTTATGTCGGACTCGAACCGACTAAAACCCCACGGTGTTCCACGGCGTTTAGATGGAGTCACGGGTGCTCTGCCTGACTCTTCTGCAGCCCCGTCAGCAGGAAGATTATACCTGGATTAACACATGGGATGCTTAACTCCCGGTATTGTCCCGGGAATGGAAATTATGCAAATAAAAACGCGGAACTCGGCTAGTATAAAATATAGACCCATCGCAATGCCACAACCTTTCTTTTGATAGCGTACACGTGACAAAAACGTATTTATTATTTTTTTTTATAAATTTTATACAACCTTAAAATGGGTCACTTTAAATTATTACGAGTTTATTGTCATAAAGCATGATAAAATCTTTTCGTTTAGGGTATAACACACAAACATACACACTCATAGGCCATCAAAAACATTACCCTTCCTTTTATCTCCGCCGTCGGTTAAAAAACGGCTTGTAGTGATTGATGACGAAGATAATCCTTTGTGTTACAGTGTATTCAACAAAAAATGTTTACAGTTCAAATAAACCGTGTCTTAATGATGTCATGTCTGTTTAATCTTTTTAAAAGCTAGCTGACTAATCTTTTGAATTGTTTTGTTTTGTTAATAGAAGTATTTTAATGGGCCTTACCTTTTCTCTTTTAAGGAGTATAATGTGCTTTAAATCGGTACGGCTATTGTATTTTTAAACGTGGTTAAAACCTTTTTGGTAACCTTTAAGTATAATTTAAAGGGAACTCATATTAAGATAATAAATTGGAATAGTTAATTTTAACATCGATACTACGATTATTAAAAGGTTCCTTCCCACTTTCTTTTATCCCATTCTATATTCCTTTCGTAATATGTTAAAAGAAAGAAATCAAAGAGAGAAAAGTCGCTATCGGCTGTCTGTCCCTATGTATGCTAAAATCTTTAAAACTTCGCAAGCTATTTTAATGCGGTTTTTTTTATCAGATAGATGATACATGATGATGATTCAAGAGGAAGGTTTATGTGTATAATACATGAAAATGCTGGTAAAACCGCGAGCCGTGACTAGTATATAAGAAATAACTCTAATGAGACTATAATAAATATCCCAAAACACCCGATTACTTATAAAACAGTTATAAATATTTTTCAAGCACATAAAGGCCGGCAACACACTCGTGACAACGCGAGTGCTCATTTCACATCAGGTGACGCGCCTGCTCGTTTGCCCCCTATCATAAAAAAAAAACATAAAATTCAACAATAATTTTAAACGCACAAAACTCAATTTTAATGAATCAGTGAAATTGTAATATTTTACGTATTCGTATTTTAAAAGTAACAACTAGTGCAATTATCGAAAATCGTTCCCTCCTGCATCGGAACCAATATTTCAGAACGTTTATCGCAATTCAACCGCATTCCGGGTAATGTTTGATTTCATGATATTTCGTTTCGATGGTACATTTTTAACCGACTTCAAAAGAAGGAGTAGGTTTCTCAATTCAACAGAGAACAATACAGAACAATACCTAACTGTTTATTTGGTTAAATCGATACTGTACAGGTTTTCATTTACTATATAGAAATGATTTAATAGTTATATTATAATTTAGAAGTCGGTGCCAAGTAAAACAATAAGTGTTAGTTTGGTTAAACCGATATTGTATAGATTGTTGTAGCGTTTACTTGGTATCGACTTTAAAATTATAAAATAATTATTAAATCATTTCTATGTACGTAGTAAGTGAAAATAAGTATTATATTGTGCGAAGCAAATTTATTTATTTGCTTTTCAGTTTGAAGTCGATTTATTTTTGTTAAAAACGATGTTATTTAAAGAAAAAATAATATTCAACAATAAGTTTCTGATGACGTATCTATATATCAAAGTCGAAGTTTAAGTTATTCCGTAAGATATTAAATGGGGGTCAATGTTTGTCTGTGGTATACGAAACACGTGTTGCTGATTGCCACAACCAAATATCGACCCTCAAACTTGTTTAATCTATATGTCGCAGTCGGATTGTATAATCCGCTATATTACATTACGGCTAGCCGTTTTACAAAACAGGGCCGATTCGCAAAGCGGCGGTTCAACGTTTTAAAACTACGCAAGACAATACGTCTTGCGTAGTTTTTGTATCATTATAAAAAGAACTTGATTACTCAGCTTCATTTTTATTAAAGATGAGTAAATAATTTTTTTTATAATGATAAATAACTAACCTAACCTAACCTAATATATTAAAAAACTAACATATGGCGACGAATACATTTAGGCGGCTTTTTACTTATCCGCATTCAATACGGCTAATCGTTGAACCGCTGCTTTGCAAAACGGCCCTGTTTTGTAAAACAGCTAGCCGTAATGCAACACAGCGGTAATCCGCTGATTGTATAATTACAATCCGCCTGCGACATTGACACCACTTTCACACATAAGATATAAAATGAATGCAGTTGGTTGTTCATATATTGATAAGTAATGTTATATAGGCATATGCGTGGTCCCCGGCAGCGGGTTTGGACAAAGTCCCGGCACGTTCCACTTCAGGACCACCATCCTGCATCCCAAGGAGGAGTTCCAGTACATGATGGACCGCATCAGAACGTTCCATTTGAAATTCCTACAACAATACTCTTAGGAATAAGTTTTTTGTTTACTAAACAACGCAGAATTACGAAAGTATATTATTTATTTTAAAATAAGTGATTGAGACAATACTATGTATTATTAGGGTACGAATTTCTTCTGTAAATTTTATTTAAATAATTATGAATGTCTAGATATATACTGGCTGTGTTTCTTCTAGGAATAAAGAAATAAACGTTACAATGAATGTTTTGTTTTATTGAAGCTGAGGGTCCCATTGTGTCGGTTCAGCTCGAGCTCAATGAGAGGCTTAGTGTAGTCATCCGGTGGTAATGTCATCTGAGGGCACAATGTGCGGCCAACCGCCTGTAATGATCCTTTGGACCATAAATCGGATATTAATATGACAATTTAGAAGTGTAATAAACTTGAAAAAAAATTTTTTATATATTTCAATGGCTATCTGATGTGTAGGCAATTGTATTATGTAATAGTATGATGTACGAGAAGGTTCGATCTGACTGAAGTTTGTCATACGTTTGACCTACATACAGATTGGATCAACACAGAGAATACAATCATCTCAGTGTTCTAAAGGGGACGGAAACAATGAAAGCAAAACCACACGGTGCGGCTAATCTATACTTATATATAAAGCTGAAGAGTTTGTTTGTTTGTTTGTTTGTTTGAACATGCTAATCTCAGGAACTACTGGTTCGAATGATGAAAAATTATTTTTTTATTGAATAGACAATTTATCGAGGAAGGCTTAGGCTACATAACATCACGCTGCGACTAATAGGAGCGAAGAAATAATGGAAAATCAAATCCCATCAAAAACAATACTTGTCAAAAAAACCAAGTCTCCCAACTCAATTGTTCTACGGTAAAAAGTTATGAGATCCATGTAATACCAAGTCCGTTATTAATTTATTCAGTCTCTACTTAAGCGACTTTCTCGTCTTAATACGTCCAGTCCCTAAGACCACGATCGTGGTGCATAACAATTAAAAACCAATTCGAGCAAAAAAGCGGCACGCTTTTTTGCGCGAGCAACAGCTAGTAAAATATAAAATAGAATTGGATTTAAGTCTCACGAAGAATTATTATTTGGATAAATTTTAATCTTAAGAGGATATTACAACAATTCATTATAGCATATCTGAAAGTCATCGCAGAGCTTATGCAACAAATTCAGTCGAATATGCGCCAGCTCTCGCTTGGCCAGCTTGTCCAGCTTGACCCTGGCTCGCGAATCATCTGCCCTGTTCCTGGTGCGGAGGAACTCTTCCACGCAGAGCATTCCGGCTCGTTCCAGACTCAACTGAGAATGTTCTAGAAGTTTCTGCCATACTTCTTTGATCTTCTCCTGGTTTTGACACGGGTCTCCTGTGCGGTTGAGCGACGGGATTGTGGCGTTGTAGAACTCTCTGTAGAACGATTTATTTATTTTATGAAGTTAAAGCTAAGAAGCAAAATGTAGATGAGTTATAATGATAGTTGACACCAGAACAATTTGGTATGAAAATGCAATCAGCAAGAATGTCGAAAATTTACTTTGGTTTAATAATTAAAAAAAAAATATTCTGTGTCATAAAATAAATTAATAAACAAATGACCTGAACTCCGTGGCCATTTGCGTGAAAGCCTTCTCGAAGAAGCTGGAGTCGAGTTTGTGTACGACGCGGAAGCGGTTCGGGCCGCGACGACCCTCTTGGATCAGATCTTGCGCTTTGACGAATATCTGCAATTCAAATATCTCGCCTGAAACTGTGAAAAAGATAGGACAGCTTAAATATAAGTATGGAATTACGCTCCACAGTGGTGCAACCCCTTATAATCTTATAATTAAAAATAATGAGATTTTTTTTCACAATATTATTTTTTTCGACGTGTGATAAATGTAAAATGGTTCCTTAAAATTCAGAACAAGAATAACGTAATCGTTATTGAGTTTAATACATATTGTACTATATTTAGTTTAGCCAACAGTAACAACTATGTATTACGACGTTCCTACAAACACTGCCTACTTCAGAACCTTCTATATACATTTCTAACGATCGTTGTGGAGGAGTACCTTGGTTAGTTGGTTCATCATATCGCTGAGCACGGCGTCCACCTGCTCTTTCTCTGGGTACTGGTACACGCACTCCACAAGCGCGGGCGCCGTCACGCCAAACTCGTTGGCTCTGATCTCCAATCTACCTCCCTCGCCCACCTCATCACCTCGCGTCGCATTCCCTTTCCCATCGATCCTCACGATCGTCCTGAACGTATCCCTAACGCGGTCCACGTTCAATATGCGCAAATCGAAGGACAGTTCGCCCGTCACCTCCACATCTGCCTTGATGCACATAAAACCGATCGAAATGAATTTGTAAATATTCATCGCGGCGTCATATCGACACGTTTTCATTTCCTTGCGCTGAATAAAATGGAAATAAGCGATAAAAATTGGGCATTAAAGAGCGAGCGATAACGGGTTTAGTGTGGAATAAATTTTTATTGGAGTCGTAGTCGCGAGCTCGCCCGCTGCTCCCGGCGTCCCCGGCGTCCCCGGGGCTGCCCTGCGCTCTCCGACTACCGGGGCTACCGAGGCTCGCGTCTGAATGTTTTAGATCTCGCCGTTTCAAGCTGCTGTAGAATAAGCTATATAGTACTTTGTTTTGTCTATAGAAATATCAACGTAATAGAAGTGCAAAGTGTGTGTTTCTTTCTTATTAAGATTTCTATGGTTCTATTGCTACTTTATTTACTTTACTATTGCTACTTTCACTTTAACAAGTTACGGAGTATTTTGTCAATGATATCTCGGCATCAGCAATGTTGTTGGTCCACAGTGGTTGGAGAGAATAATCAATATCTTTACAGCATTCGAATAATAGTATTACACAAGATGTTTTTAGCCCTGGGCATTAAATTTTCAGTATATTTTTATGAGAATAGCTTGGAGGGAATTCACGAGTGCGTAATAAAACCGTTATTTGAGCCGAATGGATGTCTAGTTGTGTGACAAAGACCATAAATAAATAGGAGATTAGTTCGGAGTACACCGACAATAATATACTTTATCGCTCGTAAATGCTCGCCGTGATACCAGTTTATGGCACGTGAGCTCGCGTGACGTCGACATTATGTTATTATAAGATTTCTATAAATATTATTTCTTGCCACCTACTTAAATTGTTATATTCCGTTCTACTTTTCTTATGATCGAGTAGTCGCAATATTCTTCTAGTCGCAACAATATATTTTGCTATAGGTTATATTACTTTACGATATAAAATTGAACGCAGGACGATATATCACTGGAGGGCTAAGGGCGACACCTGCTGCTGTACACAACGCTAGTCAGGTCTCACGTGGAATAATAATATATCAGTATCAATTTAACATTCTAGTGCTGTGAGAAGACCTAGCCTTTTAACGTTTTTTCATACCTTAGGAAGTGCACTGAGGAGATACATATATTTAATATCACCCGCTGCTGAATTCCACCCTCGCACTATTCGCCAGGCTATATTATCCGCAACACCATTATAACTAATCAGTGCTCTTTAAACGAAATTTCTCACCTTTTTACGGTTAGCAATGACGGCTTTCAGAGTTTTCCGTTTCTATAATAATAAATAAATAAATAAATATTTTCAGGACATTTATACAGAGCGCCATCTAGTTCCAAGTTAAGCCGAAGCTTGTGTTATGGCAACTAGATACCGGAATAAATTACATTTACATACTTTTCTTTTGTAAATACATACATACAATACATAGCAACACCCAGACCCCAGAAAAATACAAATGTAAATTACAAATATATTTTTCCGGTGTGGGCATCGAACACACGACCCTTCGCGCAGAAAGCAGTTGTGTTACCACTGCGCCAAGCGGTCGTCTATGCTTGCTATTATAAATAAAAAATGAGAAACGTGTCCTATAACAATACTGCTCAAACAAAAATTAAATTAATGTAGACATTGACGGGAGCGCAGAAAGTTAGGAAAGCTAAATAGAAAGGCATACAAAAAGCTCGGAGCCGACACGTGTATGTACCCGTACAACTATGAGCTCGACATTGTTAGCTCAACGGTGATCGAAGTGTCGCGCTTAAACTTGTTTATTTCACCTCCAAGCCTGCTCAGTGTTCAGTTCGTGTGCAATTTGTATGAGCTGTTTTATAAACACAATGATTTGAATGGAAGGTTATTGGGTGTCTTTTTGTGACGATAGGTGTTTCAGTGATAATTCTTAAATGGAGATGCAGTTTTAGAAATGGCATGTCTGCCGAGGTGCATTTACTCTGACTACTTTCAAGTTGTACAGCGTGTTAAGACAATATTGCCGGATCTGTAAACCTAATAATACATACCGGCATGCGGCATATTATTTTGCTATTAATATGAATAAGTAACTATCTTGATTTTTGAAATAAAAATTAAACTAAGTCATTTACAACACTTACATACCTCCTTCGAACATACATAGATACTCAAGAAGATGGATGGGAACAATTCACAATATGATTCGTGCTGATGCTGGCTATTAATTATATGTTCTATATTAAGTACTTTCCTATCTTATGAGCTAAATTAATAGCTCATTTGATAGACAATTAATATTAATCACTGCATTACAATTCACAGAAGTGATCGAGTTCATAGTAATGTACTCCCATAGTCGGTAAAGCTTTAATACAAAAGACTTTTTTTTCTTAATTCTGATGTTCAAAAATTTCTGACGATTTATATGACAAAGCCGTTAAATTGCATGCCGTAACTTTTTTTCATTTCGACATACATTTTCTTTTTGTACTTATTTTATATTCACATTTTCAGCTCTATTCGGATATATTTTTTCTATGTTTTTTCTTATTATTTATTGTCCCATAAGCTGGAAGTACCGAGGTGTTAGCACTGAGGTGCTAGAGGGGGGGGGGCGAGGGTCGCGGACCAACACTTATCCAGCTCAATGCTCTCACCGTGCTTTCGTTCAATTTGCAAATCTCGTTATCAGCCGCGCGCCTGCCTGCTCCTTCACGACGTGGCGCGAGATAACGGACACTAAACCATAAAATACCATTGCTATAACTTTGCTCAATATGCCATAAGGTTAATTTTAATATTATTTCATGAAACAGCAGTTCGGAGTGGGTTCATTTAATAGAAAAAAATGCTTCAAGTTTTAATGACAGCTTGTACATTAACTATTGTACTGCAAAAAATATTCTCGACTCATTATACATTAGTAATTATAAATGTATATTGTTCCCCAGACATAAGAAAAAAGTATACACTCGTGAAGTTACACAATTACAAACAACTGTAGCAGCTTTCCAATTAGCCCGAAGAGACTCTTGTCAAAATTTCATAATTTTAATGAACGTCTGCGATCCCGACAATGGCGGCGCGCCTACCAACAACGTATTACGTATGTATTCAATAATTATTCACGCAACTCCTTGAAGCTTAAAATACAATGCAAGTTAAAATTGTTTAAGTAAAGTTGGAGCGTGTATTTTCCATTTAGTTGTGCGAGTTGTGGCGCTGGAAGTCGGCCGGCGTGGAAATCGTTCAAGGCCACGGATTATTATCACTCGGCGGCGCACACGAGTGGCTTTCAGAGCCGCTGCCGTGAAATTACACATCCAGCTTCCACTCGCTCAATAAAAAGGTCGCACTTTAAAGTTCATTGCGCGCTTTTTTTCTTTGCAAACTCGTTTAACGGGTTACTGGACCAGTAATGTATTTTCCACGAGTAAACTCTCGTTACGGTGAAACAATGTGGTGCGGGAATTTTATTCGGTCCGGAATTGAAGTATTTTTAACGGTATCGATTGTGGTACCTGAAGTGAAATCTTTGGTTTAACAAAAATATAGCGCTCAGCTCCGATTTATTTTGTGGAAATTGGTTGAGTCATTTTATTATTTTGTTTATTTACATTCGAAATGTTAGGTTTTAAAGAGTCCAAATGCAACGCAACCAACCTGAAAGTAGATTGCGATGTTAACTTGAGCTCCCGAAATGAATACCTACTGTCTGTTATCAACCGACTTCAAAAGGGAGGAGGTTCTCAATTCGACCCGTATGTTTTTTTTCTTTGTTTGTTACGCGATAACTCCGCTAATTATGAACCGATTTGAACAAATCTTTTCTCGGCGTATAGGTAATACCTCAAGGGTGGTTCCATTTAAATTAAATAATAAAAAACAACCCCCAACGGTGGAAATTTGGGGATGAACTTTTTTATACGCAATATCTCCGCCGATTATAAACCAATTTGAACAATTATTCTTTGTTGAATAGTCATGAAATTGCTTTTTTTAAGTTAATTATTGTGTGTGACGTCAAATTCAAAACCACCACTGGCATCTGGTCTTGGAACGAGAAGCTTGCAGCCTCCGACAAAATAATTCGCTTGAACGCGGTCACACAGGTAGTTATTGCATCTGTGAATGAGGTCATGTCAACAAATAGTACTATTATTGTAAGTCTAAGATTTAAATACG
>DWAJ01003726.1:0-14186 GCA_018238005.1 Eurema mandarina
GCCATCACCAGGTACTGCCGCGCCTCGCCCAGCTGCCCGTTCACCTTCACCTGCGTGCGTACAAGCCGTAAGTGCCGTGCTGTCACCTTCATTGTCATAGTGAATGAGTGCGAGCGGCGGACGGTACCTGCCACTGGATGAGGCGCTCGCGCGTCTCGAAGGCGAGCACGGCGGTGAAGTCGGCGCAGAGCAGGGCGAGCGTGTGCGAGTGCTTGTCGAGCGTGAAGCCCGCCTCGGCGCCCAGGAAGTGCTGCAGCGAGAGCGACGCCTTGCTGGGCGCGCCGCCCCAGCGCGCGCGCGAGTCACGGTACACCTGCAGGTGCACGCAGTCTGCAAGCGCGCACTCTTACATTACCACCACACCACCACACCAGCAGAACACACACCAGACCGCTAGACTGAAGTTACAAGCTAATTCTCTATTGCTTCAGAACTAACAACACAAACGTTATACACAGTTTTATATTATCTTAAAAATTTTCAGTGGCGGAATGAATAGGGAGGGAAAATGTCACAAGTGTACTATTACCTTTAGTCCATTGAAAAGTTACATTTGGGGTTGCGTTTTTTAGAGGACGCAATTTTATTTTTTTGAGGGGGGGGGTCAGTGAAAAGCTAAAACCAACTTTGTGGGGTCGCCACCCTTGTCCCACGGCCGCCATCTTGAAAATAGGGGTTGAAATGGTATTTACGATATCTCTTAAACTATTTATTTGATTAAAAAAATTGGTCACATTATTTGTTGCAAATTAAATCCTCTACAATTTAGTCCAGTAACTTTTTGTCGTAGAACGATAAATAAAAAAGTTATAAGCAAAAATCTTCAGAAATTCGAGAAATTTATATTTTTCGATGTAACTTTTTCTGTAATCATTTTACGAAAAAAATATATCCAAGCATTTTTATAGATCGTTTTTTGAGGAACAACTTTTATTCGCATCATTTTTTTATTAAATTTGTAATTAAAAGAATTCTAATAACAAAATAAAAAAAAACTAACAATAACTGATGGCATATTATAGGTACACACGTATAATATAGGTATAGTTAAGAGTACTGAAAAATAGTACTCACTTAGGAGCGCTGTAAAACCTTAACTATTGACTTAATGAAAAAATGATGCGAATAAAACTTGTTCCTCAAAAAACTATTAAAATAAACGATTAAAATAAAGTTACATTGAAAAATATAAATTTTTCGAATTTCTGAAGATTTTCGCTTTTTTTATTTATAGTTCTACGACAAAAAGTTACTGGACCAAAATTGTAGAGGATTTAATTTGCAACAAAAAATGTTAACAATTTTTTTCAATTAAATAAATATTTTAAGAGATATCATACATACCATTTCAACCCCTATTTTCAAGATGACGGCCGTGGGACAAGGGTGGCGACCCCACAAACTTGGTTTTAGCTTTTCACTGACCCCCCCCAACACATCAAAAAAATAAAATTGCGTCCTCTAAAAAACGCAAGGTTAGGCCTTAAAAATGTAAAATTTCAATGGACTACTTGTGAAAAGACAATGAAGAAGCTGTAGTTTCAACATAATCGCGTAGACTCAAGAATAATATTCCAAGCATTCCCCATTTTACGTACAGGAGTAATTCTCCAAAATTTTTTTTTTCATGTGAGGAATACACATTCGCTCCGCCCTCCCTGCACGATGATGCTGTATTACAATGCAATGATGCTAAATGAAATGATGAGGGCTAAGACGGAAGAGCGGATCGATATCGACACCCTTCTTAAATCGCACAATAAAGTTTGGGGATGAAGGTCAGGTCGGCGCGTGTCGCGCGTCGCGTCACGCGTGAGTCGGCGCGCGGAGGGAGTCAGTCCATTCTTCGTGTTTTATGGAGTCGAAAATAATCGGCGCGGAATGCTTTGTGCCGCGCGTCGCCCTCCCCCCCCGCTCCCTGGCACCCGCCCGTACACTCTATGTGATACACGGTGCAGTTACACTTTGTCGTGAAATCAATTATTTTATGATCCAGAACTGATTTGGGTGAATGTCAAATGCCCGCGCCGCCCGGGATGTATTATTACCTAAATATTTTATTGTTAGAAATTTATAATTTTTCCAAAAGTATGTTCTCGACTAACTTAACCCACGAAAAAACATTGCAATACAGTTTACGCATGCGGTGTGTGTAACTTTCTGCTCCTCCAAATATGCCGGTTTATTTGTTACTTCTTGTGCTCATGGTTGTAGCTAATCTCAGGTGAGAGGGGGAAGAATGAACGGGTCTTTTTATGAGATGAGTAGTGTTGTATTTAAAGTCTTGTGAAACGGAGTATATTATCTTAAATTAAGATGAACGAAATAGAAAACGTTTTTAAAAACGTTAAGTACGACAAATATCCATATTTGAATGTAATACTACAATCAAGAATTAAAAATAATGCATTGATGTGTGAATAACATAACGTTAACTACCCTCGACTTAGCGACTATAGCGCATGGGGTAAGGTAAAAAACTTTATTTTCTTAAAAAAATTCACAGTTCAAACACTTCAATATTTTAGATACCCACGACCCACGACAGCGCTGTAAGTGTCCAGCGACGACTGAGGTGTGCGAGGTAACAAAATGGCATGTTGTCAAGAGTACAATAACTTTATTCATTCTGGTGTTCATCTTTTCCCACTCACCCTCGTGTACTTCGTGCGACGTCACTGAATGACAAGGCGTCGGCCATCATAGACCATCACCTTAACTATATAGAGACACCGTTTTTAGCGCCAATTATACAATTCAAACAACATTAATTTTTGTTAAAAGAACTGCACGTTTCCCAGAAATATTTATGTGGTGTGTTTATTATGCTCTAAAGAACCATTTAAAACTATTTTCCAAAATCAGTAAAATTATATTGACACATTAATAATTATTATTAACATTAAATATTATTAACATTAAAATTTATTCGAGCTACATTTTATTTTTCATGATGTGAGAATTCCGAATTGGCGGACAGAGGTAGTTGAACTTTGGTGTCTTCCAATTAACCGCCTCCATAGGATTAGAGATACACGCGCGATACTTCGCGACCACCGCGTCGCGTCGCAATGCGCCTCGTAGTATTTTACAGCGGAAGCATAAAAGAGCTAATGGGCAGAGCCGCTCATCGGGTATTAAAGCGATGTGTTATCCGAGATTTGTAGACAAATGAAGTGTCGCCGGCATATGAGCTCGTAAATCGGCCGCTCGCCGCCGCGTGTTTGTTTATCGGCGATAAATGCTCCCACCGCGACCGCCCAAGTCACGCGACCCACACTGTGCCGATACACTGATACCCTCCGTTCACCAGTAGGTGGCCCGCCCTGGACGAGCACAAGGCCAGAGAGGGTCCACTTGAGACGCCCTGGTGCCGTCGCCGAGCACGCCGAGCACGCCCAGCACGCCCAGCACGCCTCACCATTGTCCCTACTTTTGTAACACCATTCAGCAGGAAAATGAAATGCACGGAGGTGCGAAGTTCGACGTGTCCAGAGCGCCAATTAGCACATTACCGACGAATTATGACTGATTGAGCGTGTCGAGTCGCCGATATGTGTCATTTGCGCATTGTTTCATGATTGTTGATTGTGAAGATAACTGACTACTTCAACTATTTCAGATAATTGAAACTGACACATCAAGATAAGTGAACGCTTGTTGTTAAAATTGTCCGTGACAGCGAATTATAGGACGGAGATAAGGAGCCGGACCGGGGTCGCGTCAACGTCGGGCCGGTGCCGTGTCGGAGTCGCGTCGGGGCCGGCACGTCACACCTGCCGACCTCCTAACGAGTCATCGCTTTCTGAAAACCACTTCTGAACCGATCCCTTTGCTCTTATATTATGATGCTTCAATGTAATCAAATAATAGTTGATGACATCGCTTCCCGGCTTAATTTTGCTGACGCTTAATAGATCAGATTAATTAATAGGCGTCTAGCCTACGACACGACACGATACTTTCAATTGTCAACTATCTTACACAAATTGAGATTTAATTAATCTTTAAGAATATACACAGACGTCTCAGCGGTGTTGTACCTACACTGTTTAGCTAAGCGTTACAGCTACCAACATTTAGTCGAAAAAGTATGTTTTCAATTACAAATGAAATTTTTACACCGGCACCTTTGCATATACAAAGGTACATATAATGCACAGTTTCATTCTCAATATGTGCTTGTATAATTATTTAACACAGAATAGTATATGCATTGTTATTATAAAATGTAGAATACTAGCTGCTGCCCGCGACTCCGTCCGCGTGGACTTTCATATAAACTTTTTTCTCTCCTTATAACCCTTTTTTAATCGGTTCAGTAGTTTTAGCGTGATGAAAAGACAGGCAGACAGACAGAGTTACTTTCGAATTTATAATATTAATATCAAAACTTTTCATAAAATGTAACGTATGAATGAATGTCATATAAAAATTGACTTTTGTTCCCAATGCTGGGAATATGCAAAGTAAAGTTATGAGTTTTATGAGGTAGTTACACTATTAGAGGAGTATCTACTATATTTTGAATAAGATCACACAAAAAACGCTTAATTAAAGAGAAATAATGCAACCACTTGGTCGTTGGACATCACACGAACGGTATTTTCTGAGATTTTCCAAAGAAAAAGATAATTTAACTGGTCCAAGCACACCTTAAAATATGATCCGGTTATAAGCCCTAGTAGTCTTATATATTCACAAGACGCGTGTAAGTATTCGGCCGTTAGGTGCAAGTAAACTCTCAATACCTACTAATTAACTAAAACTTTTTATTTCAATAAATTATATCTTGGCCTTCACACATAGATTTTCATTTGTACGTAATAAGTAGTTGTATTCGGAGGGCGAGCGCGGGCGAGCGCGGGCGAGAGCGGGCGAGCGCAACAAGCTAAGCGGCTTAGGGCGACGCTAAAACTAAGCCTCATTATTGCGATAATCAAGTCCTTAAGCTCTATGAATATTAATTGGAGCCTAATGAATATTAATTACACGATGCGATTGTTCGACCCACATCCACTTCGCGACGCAACGGAGCGCGCGCGGTCAGCTTGCTTTCTGCCACTTTGTACCGTTTGTTCTGACCATTGTGATTTGGCATTATGCTCGTATCTAATTAGAGCAGAGCGATCGCGTGAAAACATTAGGTGGTCGTGTCAAGTGTGAGTTGCGACACTATCGTAACAGCGAGCATCAGGCGGTAAGGCGTCCCCCACGAGAGAGCTTCGAGTCTCTGCACTAATTCTTTCGGTATTGTGATTTTCATCAAAAATGACTTTATAATTGGAACGGCGCGCTTCTGTCATACGTGTGTACTGTGCATCGTATGTCATTGTGTAACAAGTGAGTATATAGGAATTGTGCATAGACTAAAGTAGGTAACGTACGGCCTATTAATATTATTAAGGAACTCTATAGGCAGTCGGCCGGCAGCCGGCGCACGTGCGACACAATGCACATTGCACACTTCTCATGACGCTACAATGACATATCGTCTGATAAATAAAACCCACCGAATATCGTCCGAGCTCGGAGCCGTACGTCGCATATCGCAATGAAACCGAAATGGTTTTAATAAATATCGAAGCGAGCCGGAGCGCCTCTCGCACAAAGCAATATTTTATTAGATTATGAAGGTTGTCGCCGCGCCGAGCTCTCTTGTCCAGACAGCGCTTTGCCCACAGTCTCCGCTAATTGTGTTATCTAACGGCTTAACGGCTTCGTCGATGCCCCAACGCCTCAAAGTCCCAATGCCCCAATGCCTGCTATTACTCACATTTCAATGCCCCAATATCACTTTACTATTACTTCAATCATCAAACCAAATGTAATATTATATTATGCTCGTGTAAAGTGACGCGCACGCGCAGCTCCATGAGCATTTTTTGAATTACATATTATTTATTATTTACATTAGTTACTAACAATTAATTTGTAAATTTGTGTTAAATTATTAACAACGTGACTGAAAATAATTAAATTTACAACCGAGTAATTTGTTTGTTACTTTATCATTCTGTGCTGTCTGTGCTTTTTAAGTATTTAATTATATTTTCAAATATAATTTGTTGGCAATTCCTCATCGTATTTTGGCCATTTATTATTATAAGAAATACGCCTCATTACTGAGAAGAATCCCGTAGCAGGCAGCCGGCCGCAGGTGAATGCGAGCCTTATCTTAAAATATTTTAGCTATCAAGAAAATGGACTCTGCACATTGCTCGAACACATATTCTTATTATTTTATATATTATACATATTTTTATATCTATTTCAAGGTTCTTATAAACATCGTATCAATCTTATTTACAAGCGATAGTATTTTAATCCTAATAGATATGTTATGCGACAAGTATTTACGTAGGAGCATGTACTACGTATTTGTAAATTAAAATAGGAGCACTCGAGTCCCGAACGTTAAAGGTCACGTGCACGGTGCTGGGTGCAACCAAACAACGGTCGTAGTCAGTGCTTCAGTGGCGACTTGGCGAGCCATTGGCGCGAGTCACTACCCCGCGGGTGGTCAGTGTGGAAGCCCGTTGTGTTATATCCTTGCTAGATAGCTGATAGAGCATGCATGCCCCGTGCCATGTCCTTATATTATATTATACTCATATACACTGAAGTGTAACGGATGAAACCGATTCTCATTTAAGATAAGCCCTTGCGCTCCCACATGGAGTCTCACTCTAAATATTACGTGTTTGATATAGGTATACAGTATACATATAGTTATTAATATGTATAGGCATTATTTGTTAAACAAAAGCCGAAATGAAAAGGAATGACGTAGAGGCAATGAGAGTCCGCATAAGGTGGTCAGTACTCGTAAGTCGTAGCCCACATCGATATTCATAGAAATTGAATCGTTCGCGAAACGAAAGAAATAGGCGCGTCGTGTCGGGAATCGGGGCGCTCGGCGTGGTCGTGGCGCCACTTGCGACTTCGAGCTGGTACGGCTGGTACTGGCTGGAACGGCCAGTGTCCTATTTCAATTGATTAAAACGCACCCGTCGCACCCGTCCGATACGTACTATGTACTACGTAGTATGCTATGTACAAATGATCTTGATATTCAAATTTTGTTTATAACATTAACTACATAAAGCGACATTGATAATAACTGAAGGGTATACTAGAAACTATATAGTAGAGAATAGAGCGAGGGAAGAGAAGGATAGACATGGAAAATGCATCTCACCAGCGACGGGCGACAGCTTCCGCATGACGCACCACCTCGACTTCCACTGCAACAAGCACGTCACACGTAACACATGTACACTGTACACTGCACAATAGTGTACACTGTACCGTGTACAGTATTGTCAGTCATTGAACTAGTTAGTACTTAGTAGGGTGAAAATAATATAAGGAAAACATATTTTTATAAAGAAAAAGAGAGTAGAGTATAACTCATCAAGTGTTCGAACACATAAAACAGCAAATATTTTTAAACACTGCCATAAGTACCTTTGAAAAAACTAAAAGTAAAAAGCTACTAAAAAATGAGGCATATTGAATGTGAGACATCTACCGTCTCGTTATTCCTTCGATCATTATAGTTATAAAATAAAATTAATTATACAACTGTTCCATCAACCAATAACAATATAATAGGTTGAATTTGTTCCATTTGTCCGATATGGCATAATTGTAGGTCGATGTATGACAGGTACGAGGAGGCGGTGGAGAGCGAGACCGACCTTCTTGCCGTCGCGGAACTTGACGGTGCCCTCGATGATGGTGTTGTCGTCCGCCATCTCGCTCAGCCGCATGCCGCGCGCCGCGCCGCCGCACCATCACCGCGCATCCCCTCCCACTCCCACTCCCACTCCCAATCCCAGTCCCGCGGCCTCGCGCGCTCGCTACACCGCCGGGGACACGTGTCGAGACACGCGCGCCATCTGCAACGGAAAGAGTTTATAACCGCTTATCGCGCGAGTTGGTACTTGGTACTGGATCATCGGACTCGACTCCCGTGTCGTTGTAAGATCATTAAGGAATATTGCAATGTTCTAAAAAACCCCCTTGAGACCCCATGACCTTAATAGTGCTATACGTAACTTTCGTCTTTCTATAATTAAGAAAAAATCGTTTTTATTTAAAAAGAAACATTTAAATTCCTTCACATAAATTAAAAGAAAAGAAATACGTTCCATCCGGGTATCCCCTGACACTTTTACCAGGTGTGCACATCGCGTAACGTAATAAAACTTGTTGAGCGACTTCAGGACCAATGGTTGTAAATATTGAAACGTGTCATACATTAAATATAGATATAAAATACATAACTGCAATGATTATCATGGTCAGGATGGTATCGTTATTATCGTCCTTATCACCTATATCTATGTACTTACACTAATTTAACGCACACAAATCGTGTAATTGTCCCCTAATCCGCTTGCGCTTATCTGTCCGTGTATGTTATTAATTACGCACTCGAATGTGATAACACTCTTGGACATTCTGCGGTGGGTCAGATGAGAGTGGTGCCCTGTTGCACTGCCGCACTGCCGCACTGCCGCCACTCGATTTCATGATATTTAAACTCAGAGTACCTATTGGTACAAGACATGCGAGCCACACACACACACACACACACAACAGAAGCGCTGATCGGTCGGAAGCCAGCCAGCCAGTAGGAGCTCTTGTAAGGATCGTTAACGCCCGTCGACGATCGCAACAATTTACATATATATTTTGTTTGTTCGTTGCAATGGGAAGCAAATACAGCTCTCGTATAACAAGCGGCACTTGAAATCTTGCGACAATGGGATCGTGTATCGATCCAATTAAAATTCATACACAACGATAGAAAAGGAGTTAATTACGGGATCGCGACCCGTCACCCGTCATTCGTCACCCGTGCCGCCCGTCTGTGCCGTGCCCACCGTGCCTACCGTGCCCACCGTGCCTACCGTGCCCACCGTGCCTACGCCGTCTCACAGTTTGTGAGAATGTATGTTTGTTAAACGCAAAAACGGCCGGACCGATTAATTCGAAATTTGGTTTGTAGATAGGTGAAAAGTATCCTATCCGGCAACGGGAACTGCACGGGTAAAAGCGCAGGGCGCAGCTAGTAATGACATAATCGAGCACAAATACGTACCGAGAGCACCCTCCTACTCGTTCATTCAGCTGTACTGAACCATTCATTATCTCAAAGAATTTATTTCGTTAAAATTGACATTTAGTTGTTAACTCACACAAGCTTCCTTTTAAATTAGTGTTGTGCATCACAACAACGGTTACAACGGTTCAAAAAAATAACACAATACTAAAATGGTTTTATTATTAAAAAAGTAAAATTAAATAACAAAACACGAAACATAAAATACACTAAATAACGAACAAATCTGTTATTTCCGATATCCGTACCACTAAAACTTCAAATTCATGATCCATCGATATTTGTCTAATACATTGCTTTTAATTAAGCTCATGATGTAAATTATATTACGATATTTAGATAATTTATTTAAATACTAGCTGTTGCCCGCGACTCCGTTCGCGTTTACTTTCATAAAAAATGTGTTCCCCTGGAAGTTGGATAAAAAGTATCCTATGTTCTTCTCCTGGTTCTAAGCTATATCTCCACCAATTTTTAGCCAAATCAGTTGAGCCGTTATCGAGTTATAAATGGTGTAACTAACACGACTTTCTTTTATATATATAGATTATATGATAGCATTAATGAATACCACACCACACGCGATCAGCAAGTTTGGACCGCGCAGACATCTGCTATTGTTGTCTACAGCTAACTAGTGTAAGTTAGTGTAGCGTGTAGGGTCCCTACCCCCAGTCCCTACTGTTGGCAGAGCGGTGACGTGTCGGTCGAGAGTCGGGCGAGCGCACGACAGTTACTCACAACGCCATCGTCGTCGATATCGAACAATTAAGTCACCGCTTATCGAGCTATGGACCTTAAAAATAATCGGATCGAACATTATTTCATCATATTGTTGTTGAAACAAAAGAAAAAAGTTTTATTTTAGATTGAAGTCCCTCAATAACTGTATCGAAACTAGTCGCAATCGAGGTCGACTATGTTTGATACATTCGCGCGTGTTAGATTTATTTATAGGTAGAGATTAGATAAGCTACTTATTAAGAGAGCTTTAAGCATTTTATTGAAGTTATTCAGAATGGAAATACTTTAAGTCTAGCAAATAAAAGAATATTATGAATTATCAGGAGGTAGAAGTAATAAAGACAAGTTGATAGCCACTATATATTTTTTCAAACAGACTACAATTATTTTAGTAACGCTTTCGAATCGTTATACCATAATAAGTTATGAATCTACCACTGGTTCGGAAGGCTGCTGCTACAGAGAAGAACCGGGAAGAAACTCTGATAGTTGCTCTTTTGTAATAAGAATTTACAAATATGTATAAGTTCATAATAGTTTAAACATTTATACAATATCGACACAACACTTCTCAGGTCACAAACGTTACGTTAACAATAGCAATTATAATGATTATTAAACTATTTAACAATGAAAGATTATTTCATTTGTTGGCACAGAGTAAAAACGGTTATCATTTATATCAAAAGCATAGCTATACACAATTTATAAAATACAATAATACGATAACTTATCTAGTGGTTCTGACCACCAGCAGCGTGACAGAAAAAGAGACACTACCAAGAGAGTGACGAACAAAAATTCATGCATTCCTATTGGTCAATACATACTAGTCAATGTCATTGGTCCGAATTGTTACTATATACCTACAATTCATATTATTTTGTAATTAATTATTAGATAAACTATATAATAATCAATTCCTAATTAAAGTAATAATAAATATAATCTATTTCCTTAAATGAAAGATGTAATATTAAACATATTCCTTAACATGAGCAATGTCGTGACAGCGTCACCGTCTCATTCTCTGAGGGCACTTTCAAACATTTAGAATCATAAACAATATGTTTCCGCAGCATGGCAATCATAAGACATATAAAAATGTATTAAAGCTCTATTAAATGTCGTATATTCATACTACGAGTATTCTAACACACGCGTCATTAAAGATATTAATTGTCCGTCTAACTGCTAACAAGTAACACTCGGTTTGATCGTTATATTATGTTTTCGATGTTTTTTTAGGTTAAACTATGTTTAGAATTAATATATTATAAGAAATTAGATGAATCATTGACCGGCGAGATTGCAGCATTACGGAGGATTAGATCTAACAAAGCATAAACAATATGACTAGACATGTGATATGAACATCTCGCGACTGTATCGTTATAGCACACCAGCGTATTCTACAATATGCATTAACCTCCGGCCAAAAAAGCAAGCAAACTGAGCGTGTAACGGTGTAGACCTGAACCGATTTCTACGAAACATAACTAAGAACACTCTCGATGGATATACCTTCCAAATAAAAAAAACCGCATTAAAATCAGATCATCAGTTTGGGAGCTACGTTGCCTCAGACAGACACATACTCACACTGACACGTCAGGCTTATAACACGTCGTGGTGTGCGCGGGGCGCGCGGCGGGCGGGGGGCGGCCACTGTTGCTAAGAGGTTTATACGAGGATTTAGTTAAAGCGAGCTCTTCGACGTGCCTTTTAGAGCCCACTCGCCTCTCGCCCGACTCTTGCACATTTCTCAAGAAATGGTTCGTATCGTCGACTCTGCATTTGAGATATGTCGAGAGTTTTTTTGTAACATAATTTGACATGATGTTGGAACTCGTATCATCTGGTCAGCCGCGCGCCGCTGATTGCGATCTCAGAGCGACTTCAGCTTGTGAGACAAGCTGAAGTCAACACATCGCTGATTCAATTTTTATTCACTCGCGATATACCTATTAGGGAAAATAAATTGTGTATCTTACCGCAGTAAAACGTAGCCTATATGCCCCAGGGTGTCAGCTCACTCCATACGATAGTTATTAAATCTGTTTGACAATTTTGGCACGCTGGTGTCTTGTAGGAAACCAGTCCCGAAATTTACGTTAAGTCGCTCGCGAGCTCTTAAACATGGTGTTTCGGAGCATTTTCCAACGTGTAAAAACAACTATAGGCATAACATTTTATCGGTTAGTGTAATGTAGTTATAGTTCGCGTCACGAATCTTTAGCGTTGAACGAAACCTGCGCAGAAGTCAAAAATAAAGTATCGAGGTAACGGCGCGGCGCGCGGGGCGCGTTATCGTCAGGTGCGCGAGCGTTGATTGGTTGTCCCAGTCGTGTTGTCTTTCTCGCAATACGTCAATTACGAGCACGATTCTACCGATGCGCAGCTATTCTCGTCCAGCGCTAAACATATATGACGCCTACTATAAAGGAGGAAGGAACTGGCGCGCCCCTTTGGGGGCCCCTTGACCCTTGTGGCGTCGAGTGACACTACTTGTTTTACGCGCGCTTTAGAGTGTTTTTATAATGTGGCGTTATATTAGTGGATTTTGTAGAATTTTGATGCTTTTAATAAATAAATTTTATATTCATAACTTTTATCGTAAATTTTCGTTTCAAATTATTTGATCATGATATGAAGAAGATTTACCTCTTTTGTTTCGCACGTTTTCGCTTACGAAAGGGCACCGTATTTAATTATCGAAAAGTTTAATCAAAACAATTATAATTACTGACAGCCACTTGCGCTAGGTATGCCTTGCCTGACTTTATTAATCAGCGAGATCTCGTCCAACGATCCATAACACCAGGTTTTTAAGTAATTTCTACCCGACTTCAAAAAAAGAAGGAGGTATTTCAATAATTCAAACGTACATAATAATATGTGCTTTCTTAAATACGTTGGCGGCTGGCGCATAACTTTGCCGTTAATGGACCGATGTTCTTGATTTCTGTTGGAAAGGTGATGTGATGTTGTACAGGCCTCAGGCTGATGATGGCAGACCAAAAATAGAGATATAAACGACGACTGCGTCTGTAAGATGTTCATTGAGTATTTAGACTATTTTATAAGTCTGAGCTAAATCTGATGATGGAGGACCTCGTCTCCTCATTCGCGAAGCATCCTTGATCGTTTTACTCACAATTAAAAATTGTAAAATACCTATAATAATTTTTATCCAAAATAAGTACAATGATAATATTATAAATTATAATTTAGAAACCGGTGCCAAGCAAAACTGACTTATCTAATATACATATAATTAATATGTGATGGTACTAAGATTGTTGTAGCATTATCAAAGCTGTAAATCATTTCTATATACTGAATTTAAATACGTATTACTTTGTGCGAAGCAAATTTAATTTTTGCATTTTTGTTTGAAGTAGGTTTATTTTTGTTAAAAATTACTCTAAATGAAATAATACATATCTATATCTATACTAATACGTTCAGCGTTCAAACAAACAAACAAACTGATATATTAGTTTGTTTGTTTGTTTGTTTGAACGCGCTAATCTCAGGCGCTACTGGATCGAATTGAAAAATTCTTTTTTTATTGAATAGACAATTTATCGAGGAAGGCTTTAGGCTACATAATACCACGCTGTGACTAATAGGAGCGAAGATATAATGGAAAATATGGAAAATTATTCATCTTTGAGGGCTTCCTTTGCGTACGCTGCGAAAACAGTTTAAGATACCAAAAAATATGTATGAAAGAATTATTCCTCTTTAAATGATCCAAAAAAAATTCGCCACATTATTACTGTTACGGTGAGTACCCGTCCACCCACCCGGTCCGACTTCGGTAACGGAGTCGCACTTGCACGATGCATTTTTAAACTCACAAATGCTAAAATGTTCTGAACATATTTTTCACACCAATGTAATCAACACACAGCAGTAATTACGAATCATCATAACATTTCATTGCCTCAGATAATTTCTTGAATATTCAAACAATCTCAAACAACGACAACTCGGAAACTAGACGATAAACATTCTTAATTGAGAAAATCCTCAGAACAATAACAACGTATTGACGTGTAATATATTACCATGATAAGTTACTTACATCTTGTAGTATCTCGGACTTATCTACTGCGAAACAACTGGCACTTCACCCACTTCACGAAGGATTCGATCACTTATGATTGCACACGTAATAGCATTATTCTGAGAGAGCACACAAATCACATCGGAAAGTTTCCACTTCAAAAGTTTGTCTCGACTCGACCGTGGGCCGCGACTCGCGAGTGTGACGTCAGACGTGCCGTCGCGTGACGTAGCC
>DWAJ01003727.1:0-14184 GCA_018238005.1 Eurema mandarina
AGTTAAATAATGTTTGTGAAAACATGCCATTAAGAATTAATTAAAAATACTTGCATGCATTTTTTTTACATTTCCTACATCACAGCATATTACAGTGAAATATAAGGTTAAATTTAAAATAATATTGTTCTCATTTCATCTTATAATACAAATATTATAAGGTAAAGTTTGTGATGTTGTTGGGAAAAGGGAGATTTTTAATGTGGGTGAAACTAAGACATGCATAATAAATAATAGAGACAGATTACACATTGAATCCATGTTATTCTAAATTACTGCATATACATAGGTATAGGCTCAAATGTTGACTACTGTCTGAAGTTACTTACCTAATGTTAAGCCAACAGAGCCGAAATAATTAATGTTCATGATCCTTTGGTAAACATTTAAATTAGTATGAATGACTGCTCCTCTATGTGACACACCACCATTGTTAATTAGTATATCAATTTTTCCACATAGTTCATGTACCTTATGAACAAAGGGTTCCAGCTGACTAGTTTCTGCCAAGTCAAGCTCTATGACAATTGGTTCATGCAATAAACCGGAAACCTGAAAAAATATTTACTTACTAGTCTATGTACTACACTGAAAAAAAAAACCTAAAATAATCCTTTATTTAAATTGTTAAAGACTTATACTGTTAATGACTTACAGATTTAAATACAATATAGCAAGGTCCTGAAATATCTAGATATAAAAATAGTTGACTATATGAATATCCTAAAAACAATGTAGAAAATAATTCAATCTTGCATATCTATATTAGCAATACCTAGTTCAGAAATTGGAAAATAAAGTAGATAACATAATTTTAATTGTGGTTTTTAACACTTTAAAAATATATTATTGAATGTTAATACATTCATAGTTTTTATACAAGATAATAAAATTAACTTGAAAACATCTGCCACACAAAAATAAATTATTTACATACTTACACTTCTTTTGCCCTGTAAGTCTTGTTTTACTCTTTCTAATTCAGATTTCCTCCTTGCTGCTAGTATAACTTTACAACCATAACCATAGAAAACATGAGCAAGAGCCTCTCCAATACCAGAACTTGCACCAGTTATAACAACGACCTGGAAATGTTAATAATGTATATTTATAAAAGTAGATGGTGAGCTACCATGAAATTTTTAAAAAGTAATTAAAAAATTATACCTTATCCTGCAATGCAGCTCTTCTTTTTTGTTCCTTGAAGCTGTTAAATAACCGATACATGACAAAGCCAACGGACATAGGTATGCCAACGTATTGAATGCACCAGGATAAAGGACCGTGTGACTTCATATTGTATATAATTAAATATTATAAATAGTATAGGACGATCGATTGTACGTTAAAAACGTATTGAACGAAGGTCAAGTTATCAAGTAAACTGTTAAAGCATGCAAATTGCACCGCCGTCTAATACCGACAATATGTTTTTAGAATATTTAATGTCGGAGATAACCACTTAATCACTGTATATTTTCAATGATAACTGATAATTATGACAACTTAAAATGATAAATTTAATAAGAATTTGGCATTAAGCTCCACAGCTTTTAGAATTGAAAATTAAGAACAAGGTTTGAACCAAGGATCCAAGAACCGGTAATATAAATTATTATAAAATATTGGGGTAATCGAATGTCAAATTTTTCATATTTTTTCACAATATTTACTATTACTCACTCGTATAAGGTAATCGTTCCTAATTAACGACTATTCCACTATAAATAATAGAAGATTTACAAAATTTTATAATTTACAGTAGTAAGGTGAAACAAAACGCTTTAATTCCAAATTTGCGTTTCGCACGTATTTTTAGATCATATGAGGATGTCATTTTCAGATTTTTAAAAATGTTATTTTAGGTTCTCTTACAATATAAATACAGTATAATATGGTATATACGGTAATAAAAGGGAATGGTAAGTTTTAGGTACTAAATGAAATTTTTGGTTCATTGTATTGGTATATCGTTAAATGTTTATAGACCTTAACATTTACATCTTAACACACATTATACAGCTCTATCTTTATTCTGACTTTTTAAATATCTAACTGTTTTGGAGCACAAATGAAACTACTACCCTATTATAGTACGTTAAATGCTTTTTGGCGTTTGATTTAATTTATTGTATAGCTTTATACTTTTTAACTTTCCATGCTGTAATTAATTTTATTACAAAACTTTTTAATATTGTACTATTTGGTCCAATATTATTGCTTTATTCAAATCAGAACATTTTTTGAGCTAATTAAGTAAATTTTTACTTGCACAAATATATGCAATATGTTAAATAATAAGGTTTATTAATCATAGCACGTACGGACTTACAAGCTTAATATAATGCACTTTGGATTCTGTTTGTTGCCAAAAGATTTTTATCACACATTAAATAAAAACTATGCATATACCAATCGGCTATAATACTATTATAGTATTGATGGTAGTAATAAAAAAACTCACTGGTACGTTTACTATGCAGCATGTTTTCAATTTAGTCTTTATGACGTCATTATAGGATATATGACTTTATTGATATGTTTAAAATAATTTTATTATCATTTATGATGGAGAAATACGATAAAATAATTTTTCGTATTAAGTAGACTGCAAGACACAATTATTATCTGTGACAAGAGCAAAGATTTTTGCTTCTGGCAACATTGAGCCACAATTCCTTGATTTAACATAAATGTTAGGATTATGTTTGGTTTCCCCTGGATATAAATAGTTTATATTATGTTTCAGTGAGTACACACAAATATGTAGCAAAAGATTATAATTTATTGTTTAATGATAAACTTTTTCATCCTTCTACTGGGAGTGTCATAGAGATGCGCTGACCTTCGTTTTGATGCACAACGCACAACAAAGCATCAAATTGACGGCTGCCCTATTTTCACAACAATCTTTGGATAAAACTAAAATATTTTGTGCAACAGATTTCTAGTGCTTCAATAGATACTAATAATAGATGTGGAACTGTGATAAGTGTATATGTGGAAGTTAAACGATAATGGAAACTGCGACTACGCAAACAACTTTGAATATTGTGTGTAACATTAGCACGGAAACTACTTTCTTTTTGACTTTTAGGATAATTGTAGTCAACTTCGAAAACAAATAATAAAATTGTGGTCAAGATGAATGAGAGGGATATTCCAAGTGTCCCTATAACAACTTTGGCAGGAGTAGCTAGTTTAACTGATTGTAAGTAAACCATATCAATTAAGTATATTATGACATGAAATATGTCTTTTTTCATAGAAGCGTAGAAGGAAAACCATTGAAGAATGATTATTTTTATTTGAAATTTTCAAATTGTGCTTAAAACTGAAGAGAACACTTTACATGTTCATAATATTTGCATGTAATATGTCAGAAATATTTTACTTGTAAGAACAAGTTATACATTCTTATTTGATGTGAATCAAAATATGTCAAATCAATATGTGTTTAATATCCAAATGTAATCAATTTTAGCACTTCTTACTTGTAATAGAAATTGTACCAAGTTCATTTGATTTTATTTCACACATAATCAAAATACAAGTAATTACATACTATAAAAATCCTTTATATTTTTATTTATAGAAGTAATGTATCACTATACGTATGAGTCTCCAATATCCTCTTATAAATCAATAAATTTTGATATATGTATTTTCATTTGTATTCATAATAGTTTTTGATAAAACCTAATAATACTTTATTCAATGCCTTCATTCTGTAAATTGTTACTTATTCTTATAAGAGTATGTAGAAGTAAATTTTATTAAATGAATATAAAAGTAAATTCCTGCATTTGGCTGTATATATAAAAAATCTATTCAATTATGCACAATTAAGATTTAATAAAAGTCGGTGTTTAAATATTGCTTATATCTATATAAGCTATATATCTTATGATTTCTTTTAATTTTCAGTATTACCCGTGCTTCCTCTTCCAACTCCTCTCCCTTCAACACTGAACAACAAATCTCAATTGTTCCATCCAAGAGTGGCAGAAGAAGCAGCTATACTACTTGCCACTCGTGACGATAACTTAGTATCATTGTTGCTTCAATCACTTATGCAAACATCTGTTCAACACATGTAAGACCTTTTATTTTTTTAAGAATGTTCAATTCAAATAAAAGTTTACTAAGAATAAGTATAATTATTATATATTAATTTACTTCCAGAGATTTAAAAGATGAAACAATTCCAAATGCTGTTAGCCCTGCACCACAACAAACAACTCCTGAGTTATTGAAAGCAATCCTTAATGTTAACCCCAATGTCTTCGATCAGCAGCAATCAAACCATTGGGGAAATCACTTGAATACATCAAAATTTAATGGAATGTCACCATCACCCACCTTTAATTATACATCACATTCTACTGTTCACTCAAGTCCTTCATCACATGGTACAGCAGTTCACTCAGGTTCTATTCCGAATCAGCAACATTTGGCTCCACCTTGCCAATCATCACCTCATGTCAATATTGGTTCTCCACCCTCACAAGCAAGACCAGGAAGTCAAGTCAACATAACTGCTCAAAATAACATTTCCCCACCTTGGAATAGTGGTAATCAATCTAACACATACACAAATCCTCTTACTAATTCAGCAAATTCCCAAAATGGTGGTTTCTACAATAGCCTATTACAAGAAAACAGAAACTTTGCAACCAATATTAATGAAGACAAAGATCCATTATCAATGTCGCCTAGTAATTTACCTGAGCAGCAACGTTTGATTCAAACACAAGATAAAGTTTTTGAGCAAGGTAATTTTTTGCAGCGAAATTGCATTTTTTATTTCCATGCATTAATAATAACTAAAAACTTAAAATAAATATACTGAAATGCATGTTTGTATCATGCTACTTTGCATTGCATTGCATTTTTTTATTCACCACCATACACTTTTTAATGTGATGCTTATAATTATTTGTGTATTTGTTGCAGACGGGAATGTTATGACTGGTCAATCACCTGCTCAAGCTAGTGTAGCGCCGTCGCCGCTACGGCAGGAACCTCAAGTGCCTCAACCTTCGATGGGCGCACCATACGCGCCTCCTCCCGTTACGAGTTCTACACAAGAAAAACAAGAACAATCTAAAAGTTCAACCACTGTTAATAGTAGATATCCTGTTGTAAAAATAGGTCGACTCTCTGTAAGTATTGCGGATACATATTTAAACATATGTTTATATATTAATGTATCACAGTTGTTACATACAAAATATTATAAAATTTCAGGAAGGACTTTTAAAGAAACATGAATTTACTGGTGAAAGTGAGAGACTAAGAAAAAATAGTACCGTTGAATCAGACTCGGATGACAATGTTCCATTAAAAGTAAAATCAAAACAAAAGCAAAATTCAGCAAAGGCAGTGGACAAAGAGAGAGAAGCAATAGATATGGCAAGAGAAAAGAATTGGGAGGCTGTTAAAAGGAAACATGAAGAAGCAAGTAAAAAGGAAGAAGCTGAAACAGCAATAGGTAAAATCTTTAAGATTACTCTGTTAAAGTAAATACAAAAACATTTGAATTCATTGTTATGATGCCTTTTATTTTCAGTGCGACCTAAATTAAGAAAAGTTGAAAGAAGATTAGTACCTGTGTTAGAAATGCTGTCAGTTGATGAATTAATGGAAACAAATACTTATCAAAAATTTAATAAGCTGATAGATGCAGTGTTTGAAACCATAGATGATGATGTCATAATAACAGATGAAATGGGTATGTTTTTCAATATTATTATTATTTTGATATGTGTACTATTTCCAAATATGCTTTTAAATGTAACAGTAACTATTAAACATTTTTTTAGAGGGTCCAGATATTCCTGAAGAGTTGTTATTACCTCGTTATCAACTTCAAGAACTCTGTTCTGAAGCAGCGAAACTTAAAAACCTGGGTGCTATGGAAGCGGTTCCAGCAGATAGATTGGTGCGGTTATTAAATATTTTGGAAAAAAATATTAGAGCTGCTGAAAAAATGTCTTTAGTAGGGGACCCTGTAAGCACACAAATAATTTATATATTATTCTCCAATGCTTTCAATTGTATATTTATCATATATCAATATATTTAATTTTAGGAAGACAGTGAGGAAATGCGCCAAATTTGGTTAGAATCTGCCCAAGAAAGAGTAATGTGTGCATCTGATGCATGTCTAACTGCATTATATATAATGACGTCTCCGAGTATGCCTAAACGCATATATTTAGAAGATGTTATCGATAGGATCGTAATGTTCATTAAATTTCAACTCAACAACACTATTTATTGTGTCTATGATCCAGTGTACAGTATCCAGATAACTTCCAAAAAGAAAGGTCAGTTCGAAATTTACACATATTTATAAGGGGTAGCAAAAAAGTTGTGCGCTTTTGGACAAAAGCAAGAACTTAAGTTTCCACTTAGAGTTACTAAATTTGAGTGAGAGATGAAGAAACTGCCTACCGCTGTCGTATGCGTGATAGAAAGGAAAGCCAATTGATGCAGTAACGTATACAGCGATCTTTCCTCCTATAAGAAGTTCTATTTTCAATAATAGTTAAAATACATCTTGTAGCCATTTTTTTTAGAAATCTGTCAATGTTTGTATACGTTTGTATGAGATTATGTTTTACCTTGTATCGCGTCGGGCAGTGGACGGGCGCAAGCGGCGCGGCGGCGGCGCGGCGCACGTGAAGCAGCGCGGCGGCGGCTCCAACCGTGCAGTGCGCGAGCTGTACACGCACGCGCACGAGAGCGTGACGCTGCTGGGCGAGCTGTTCGCGGCGCAGCACCTCACGGACACCACGGTGCTGCACGCCTCCACCGTCGCCGTCTCGCCCTTCTTCGTCGAGAACGTCAGCGAGCTGCAGCTCTCCGCTCTCAAGTTGGTCACCACCGTAAGTTCTCTTTATACGTACGTTTTCATACTTTAAAAAAATCATGAATATGAAGAGATCTTTATCATCGTTTAATAGAGTTATATCTCTCATCACTGATCTATCATCATCTCTGGTTAAAACCATGTCAATGTTCATTTTTTTATTTAAAATTATTGATTGTATTGCAATTTACATCTTTGAGACTAAATTAAAAAATATATATTTAAAAATTTATCAGGGAATTAACCATGTAACTTGAAACGGGTCGTAATAGACTGACCAATATGTTTTATTAACATGAAAATGATTTGTTTAGATATTCACAAAGTACGAGCAGCATAGGCGGCTTCTATTGGAGGATATATTAGCGTCGATAGCGCGAATACCGAGCTCGAAACACAACTTGAGATCATTCCAATTGAGCTCCGACCAGCACATCCAGATGTTGACGGCGCTGGTGTTGCAGCTCGTGCAATGCGTTGTGACGTTGCCCGAAACTATGTGTAAAACACAAGACAAAGATAAAGAGATTGAGTCTGAGAGTAAAAAGGTATGTATAAATCAATACTTAAATTATTGTTATAATATGTGCTATATATAATATATAGTGTTTTTATTTGGACATCTCTGTGAACAACTATTAAACAAAAATTGTATTTTCAGCATGTTGATAAAGACCTCTTAATCATATCTAAATACGAAGCAGCTATTAGTGTAGGAGGAACATTCCTTACATCATTTTTAAACAAGTGCCGAAGTCGCACCGAAGAAGTGGATTTCAGGCCCCTGTTTGAGAATTTTGTACATGATCTACTAACAACTGTAAATAAACCAGAGTGGCCTGCGACAGAATTACTACTGAGTCTTTTGGGCACAATGCTTGTAAGTATTTACATTCATCAAATTATTTAAGCTTAATTAAATGATAGAGAATGATTTCTAATTAAAAGTCAAACATATTTATTAAACTAGGCTACATATATCACAAAACATGGTATTATAAAATAATCTTTTACCACCAATAAAATTTAATCTATAGTATCTGTCACATGGTGACAGTTTACAGTAACTGGTTAAAGAAGAAAAAAAATAGTATAGATAAAGACTTGTATTATAATGATGAGTGCAGACTGCAGAGTGATGTATATTGTAATTTGCAGGTGAAGTACATGTCGGACAAGTCGATGGAGATGGCGGTGCGCGTGGCGTCGCTGGAGTACCTGGGGCTGGTGGCGTCGCGGCTGCGGCGCGACAGCGTGCACTCGCGCGCCAACCTCGCCACCATGGACGCCGTCGTGCGCGACATCCGCGCCGAGGAGGAGAAGGACGGCTCGCTCGCGCATGTCCGCACCTCTCGCTACTACCTATATATAGTATCAGCGGTTACACCCGCGTAGTTCCCGCTCCCGGGGCAGTACCGAGATATAAAGTATCCTATGTGTTAAATCCACCTTGTGTGTGCCTTTCTACATACAAAATTTCAACTAAATCGGTGAAGCCGTTTTTGCGTGAAAGAATAACTAAGTTACGTCCATACATACATTCTCAAAAACTTTCACATTTATAATATTATAGTTGGATAGTAGGATAGTCTATACAACCTTAGTCGTGAAAAGACTAATCAAACTTATTGATAATAGATAAAGTCTAGCTTCAGGTAAATGTGTAAAATAAAAGTAAACTGGCATGACTGAGTTAACCATCAGCATACATTTTTAAATTTACAGCTCATACACTTTCACAATAATAATTTTTATTCAATTATAGTCCTAATTTATAAATTTTCTTGCATCAGATTCCATCTACTGGCCTAGATGAGGACGAAGAGAGGACAGAATTTCTACAAAGAGTGCTCCTTGACTATTTAGCCATCAATGGACAAAAAGATCAAGCTTGGAACTGTGCACGTCATTTTTATATTACGCAGTGGTATAGAGATATGGTTGTTCAACCTAAAGCTTCGCCCACAAAGAAGCCGAAGCATAAATCGAAAAGGAGATACAAAGTCGAAAGTAGTGAGGAGGATTCCGACGATGACGACGAAAATATTGTCAAAGAATCTAAAAAGGCTGTCTCAACTGCAGTTCTATCGGCGGAGAAATTTAAAACAATGGAACGACGGAAAGCATTTTTCTTAGAAAAAATAAGACCATTCCGATATCAAGGCGGAACACAAGTGCAGGTGATGCAATCTTACATAGACTACAGTGGGGCGGAACTAATTTCCCAATACTTAGCGTCCAAAAGGTCTTTCTCGCAAAGCTTCGATAAATATCTAAGAAAGATTCTTGTAATATTGTGTGAAAATACAATAGCGATAAGAACGAAAGCTATGAAGTGTTTGACAATGATAGTGGAGGCGGATCCCTCGGTACTGGCCAGGCCAGACATGCAAATAGGTGTTAATAGATCTTTCCTCGATCAGTCGACGGCTGTACGAGAAGCGGCTGTCGATCTCGTAGGCAAGTTTGTACTCAGTCGACCCGACCTCATCGACAAGTACTACGGAATGCTCTCCAATCGAATATTGGTAAGCTTATAACTTAAAAGTAAAAATAAAATTTAACATAAACTTCTTGTTTAAAACATTTTTCGATTTGCAGGATACAGGTGTGTCAGTTCGGAAAAGAGTGATCAAAATTCTAAAAGACATTTGTATAGAATGCCCCGAGTTCCCAAAAATACCCGAAATTTGTGTAAAAATGATCAGGCGTGTGAATGACGAAGAGGGTATTCGAAAGTTGGTAATGGAGGTGTTTCAAAATATGTGGTTTACGCCGTGTCCCAATACGGCGCGGCCCGGGACACTCGACATGACCACTGCCACAGCTGATCCTTTGACTAGGAAAGTCCTCAATATCACTGATGTTGTCATCTCTTCCAGAGACATGGGCTTAGAATGGTTTCAGCAATTACTGACCAGCGTACGTTCTTATTGTGACACTCCTTCTAAAAAAAATATTTTGGCTTAATATTACAAATATTTTCTTATAATTGTTTTACATTTTCCAGCTTTTTAAACCTAAAGAAGATAAAGATGATTCTACTAAAATAATATATCAACCGCCTAAATCATTACTGAGAGCGTGTCAACAGATCGTTGATTGCCTTATTGAACATCTTCTACAATTAGAAGAAACTAGCACAGATGGTATGTACAAATAATTTATTTAAAATTAACATGAAGTTTTTTATGAAAATAAGTGATGAATATTTTTTTGTTGTAGGCAACGGTTCATCTCAGCGTATTTTAGCGTGTCTATCAACGCTGCATTTATTTGCTAAAATAAGGCCTCAATTATTGGTTAATCACGCATTAACACTACAGCCATATTTAAGTTTAAAATGTCAGGTAAATAATTTATTAATATGCAGTTTAAACTTTAAATCATTAGTAGCAAGTTTAAAAATTGTAGAACTGTTTTATATTGTTTTGTATAAACTACAGTTATTAATAATTAAGTACAAGATAGTCTTATTTTTAATGTTTACTATTTATTTTAAAAATAGAATCAGTATGAGCAACAAATTATGTCGACCGTGGCTTCTACGTTGGAGCTGGTTGTACCCTTAATGGAGCACCCAAGTGAAGTATTTCTGGCCCAGTTAGAAGAGGATGCAGTGAAACTTATTCTACAAAGGGGTCAGCTGGTCATTGCCTCGTGCATAGCCTGCCTTGCGGCTATTGTTAATAATCTCACGCACAATTATAAACTTATTAGAGATGTCTTCAATCAATATCACAGTAAGTTAGTTGATTATATTAATAAAACATGCTATGTTCTGTGATACATATTATATATCTTCCTATTATATTTATCTATTCAAAAAAATCTACTTCCGTCGTTTACTTTTAAAGACCTAAGTATATGTAGAGACTGCTAATGGAAAGCGATTTTATTTTATACTATGTAATGAGTCTATTTTAAGTGTATTATACTCATACTTTGTAAAATAGGTATTTTATTACAATGGAAACAAGGATGGCAACGTAATCCTGAAGCCACGCGATCCCTCCATTCGCGACCGCACTTCAGAAGAGCACTCTTCATTGTTGGACTCTTACTCAGATACTTTGACTTTACGGATAGTAAAGTTATCGATGGATTGCAGGTATTTTCACTATACACAAGAATTTAGAATATAGGTTTTTACTGAGATTATATTATACAATACTTTTTTCCAGGTTGATATTAAGGAACAAGTGTATAGCACGTTGATGTTTTTTGTTAATTTGGAAGATGAGGATTTTGTATCTCACACGCTGAAGGCGCTAGGCTCCGTCTGCGTCAGGCATTACGAGTTCATGTTGCGGCCCGAGTTAAAGGAGTTCTATCACCAACTCCTCACTTCCGAACACGCGCCGATCGATATGAAAGCTGACGTTCTCAGGAATATTGAAATGTACTTACAAGAGGAGGAGCAAAGGATGATCAGACAGGATAGAGAATGTAAATATGGATATAACATTTGCTATTAAGAAGTATATAGGTTAAGTTTTAAAGTATTTTTGTACAAAACTACAGGTAAATCTTACGATGATGTTTACTGAAAATAAGTAATTAGTATCATTAATAATATACAGTGTGTTATGAAACTTGTAAAACTAAGCATACCATAGAATGTTGAATGAATTGTTTCTAATAAAAACTCTTATTATTCAGGGTCGAAACGGTCTAAAATGGAGAACTTAAAGGAGATGGGTGACGTGTCATCGGGCATGGCGTCGACGGTGATCCAGTTGTACCTAAAGGAGATTCTGGGCTCGTTCCTGCACGCGAGCACCACGGTGCGCTCCAGCGCCATGAAGGTGGTGCAGCTGGTGCTCGCCCAGGGGCTCGTTCATCCAGTACAGGTAAATCATTTAAGCTAAGCTTTATTTTTCTATACATCATATGTTTATGACGAAATTGACATTCAGCAGCATTAACATAAATCAGAGCATTAGCACTGAATCCTTAAATATCCCATTAATAATTCAAAAATCCTAAACCTGCTGTTGGTCACAAAGGCCTGACTACACATTTCATAAGAAGCAAACAAATTGTATTTTATTGTATTTTGCTGCCTTAACTTAGTAATGTCAAGTTGAGTTAGTTCTTGAAAGTCTATTCTAAATCCGAGATGGTAGCTTTTAATTTTCAAAACTTGCATTATGTTTATTTAATAAAATAATGGAAATTTATCAGGAAGATAAATCAATATAACAAATAGGAGTTATAGTCTCTTATTTGTATTGTCTAATTTGAATAATATGTAAAGTCATAAAAGCCAATTCTCTTATATTGTAAAAATATTGTAAACATATATTATCTGTTTCAGATTGTCCCTTACTTAATATGTATGAGCACAGATATAGAAATAACAGTTTCACATACAGCAGACAAAAATCTCCAAGAAATTGATAAAAAATACCCAGGTTTTATTCATATGAAAGCTCAATTGGGAATTAAACTTTCCTACCAATTACAAAAAATTTTACAATCCGATAACAGAGGTGTTATAAGAGGATTTAGGTAAGTGCTTATACATAATGTTATATTAATCAAAAAAACATTAAATTGTATTAAAATAATATTTTTGATTTGTATAAACAAATAAATGTATATTTAACATATACCATTGTTAATTATCAGGAAAAAAGAACAAGATGATTTACCTACAGCTCTTAATGGTTTTTTATACTCATTATTAAGAAACACAAGGCCGCAGCGAAGAGCCCTTGTCCTGTCTTTATTGAAGCAATTTGATGACGCTTCGGTGAGTGTGTTGATACAAGTATTTTAATTTTTTAGGTCTTATATATAAATATATTAAAATTGTTGATTTGTCCTCTTTTCAGACTGCGCCATTGGATCAAATGTTATTTCTGGCTGATAACTTAAGCTACTTTCCATATCAAGTTCAAGATGAACCGCTTTTTATAATACACCATATTGATATTGTTATTTCGACGTCGGGATCTAATTTACTACAGCTTTTTCGTGAGGTATGTTTGCAATCATTAAACTTTTTTATTGATTTATCAATTTTTAATATTTGATTAATAAAACAATATACAGGGTGTAAAAGACTAAATCCCCCGAACGGAAACCGAAGATAGTTCCCCCATTAACATAGCTCTCAAAAGTTTCTGTTTTTTTTAAATTAACCTACGTGCCACGTATTTCGCCCGCATGTGCGTGGAGAATTGACCGCGAGCGGAAAGATATTTAAAATACATTGATGTATTTTTTATTCATGGCTTTATCAAGATAAGTAAAAAGGAAATAACTGCACCTATTATTATAATATACTTACCGGATCTAAAATATTAGGGACAAAATAGAAAATTATTTTTTTATGGTAATATATTCATCTCTAGAGTCGTTATCAGAATGCATCCTCCAAATTTTCGGAATAGGTCTTTCACATCCTGTATATGTAAATTTCATATTAAAATTCATTGTCTAATGAATGTTTAGTGTGTTTAGTTAAAGATGAATCGTTTAAATTGCAGGGCTTAATAAAGTCGTGCGTGGAGGAGCGCGAGCCTCTGGACGAGGAGGAGGACGAGGAGGAGGAGGCGGAGGCGCTGGTGGCGCGCGTGCCGCCCGACGCGCGCCCGCTGCGCGACGCCATGCGCCAGGCGCGCGGCTGCCTGCTGCTGCTCGTGCTCAAGCAGCACCTCAAGCAGCTCTACGGGCTCACGGACGCGTCAGTCGCCACCTATTGCCTTATACTACATCTTTAGTTTAATGCAATTTTGCAATTTATGAAATTCTTCTATACAGTCTTGGTGTCTTATAAATCGAAATATAAAATATCGTGCAGCTCTCCTAAATAGTATACAGACATTACTTTTTTTTACATTCTAAACGTTTCTTCTAATTACCCATTGAGCTTCATATTTTTTTATTTGTTGGACGATGAGTTACACGATTCTGTTATATTTACGAAATTGATTAATGTTTTTACAGAAAAATAAACCAGTATTCGCCATCGGAGAACGTGAAGGTGTACGAGAAGGCGATATCGCGGCGGCACGCGCCGCAGTTCGAGCCCAAGGCGACGATGGCGCAGCTGCGCGACGCCGACCCCGACCGCGACCTCGACGACCGCGCGCGCCGGAGACTCGTCGACGACTACCTAGAGGTACTGCTCTTTTTAAGTGCACTCGCTATTTTATCGTGTAAAACAAAATATTTCTTAATGGTAAACTGCCTCGTGATACTGCCTCATAATAATGTATACAATTTGTTTGACTGTATAAATTAAGTTTTCGTTTATTTAGAAAAACAATATAAAGAATTACCAAAAATAACATACG
>DWAJ01003728.1:0-14184 GCA_018238005.1 Eurema mandarina
TCGCAGCGCACGCAAAGGAAGCCCTCAAAGATGAATAATTTTCCCCGTTTTTTCCATATTTTCCATTATATCTTCGCTCCTATTAGTCGCAGCGTGATGTTATGTAGCCTAAAGCCTTTCTCGATAAATGGTCAATTCAATAAAAAAAGAATTTTTCAATTCGAACCAGTAGATCCTGAGATTAGCGCGTTCAAACAAACAAACAATCTCTTCAGCTTTATATATTAGTATAGATGTATAACATAATCTACATAAATAGCTTAATTACACTTTCTTCTTCAAATTTAAACGGCTGGAGTGATTTTAATAAAATTTGGTATGGAGTTAGCTGTCACCCTGGATTAACAGATAGACGTTGTACTGCAGGAAGCCTCGATCGCTAAACTAAATAACCTATCTTCAACATCTACATTTAAGAGAGATTCTAGTTTTTTTTCAACTTAATATTTAGTCGCATGTATTCTAAGTAATTTTAGGCATTCAGTGAAGCAGAGGACAGGATTCTTATAGGGGCAGACGCATAGAAGATGGGTTCTACTTAATATGTATTATGAATACGATTGCTGTTCAGTCAGTCAATATGAACGTCCGTCCAGCTGACTTCATAAACAAACGGGATCACGTTTACGTGGTTGCCCGAATAAAACTGTAAAGCGCAGGTAGTCACTTATCTAAAACATGATGTTAATTAAGTTACAATTTTATACTTTCTTTTCTCGTATAGATAAGCGTGGTATTTGAATGACAATTAAAAAAATGCATAGGGGGCATAGCCTTGTTTATTCGCTGTCAGAGAGTCAGTTTTAATGGTTTGAGTAAATTTCACGTATATAGAGTATGCTTATATAATTACATATTATGATAATTGTCTCTGAAGGTACTCTTAAAAGCACTTAATTTTTTTACAATCGTTGTACACTTCAATCCAATATGTAATTAGGGAAAATGAAAGAACCATGAAAGCTTTCAAAACTTTTCTTGTAATTGTAGTATAATCAATTGAGTACATGGGATTTAAATATGGATGTAAATAACCATATTGTGATCCGTTTTAACATAAGGTACGTACATAAAAATCTAACAAGTTTGTATAACATGGATGTCGATATAAGGCGAACAAAAATAAATTATACTTAGAAAATGGCCACTTCAATGTTTGGTTTTCATACGTGAAGCTGCACATTAAATTATTAATACAATAACGTAAGGTGGAATAGTAATCTTAAAACTAAGTTGGAATAACTGCTCAAAGTAAAGTTGATATTGCAATGTCTAACAACGCAGTTTAGAGTTTATAGAGGTATTCACGGTTAATTATATAAATATAATTTTTGATATTAACACAGCCATATTTTACTACGTTGTGTAGTTGTAAACATATCTTAAACGCTACATATATACTATAGAGTACTTATCACTAATAACATGGAATAGATAATATTAGAAAAGTATACAATTTGAGCAGACTGCCGATACCCTGTGTAACTTTAATCTTTATTCGTCCGAGTTATATCATGGCAACCTTATGATGGCAACATTTTAATTTAACTCGCATATTTAATTATTTTCGTTCAATATAAAAAGATTTAATCTGTACCATCTATTTTTTCATCACTGGAAGTTATTGTAGAAAAACTTTTTAATCTACAATTACCTATATTGTAAAACGTGATGATACAGAATCACAACTTTGAATCTTATTCTTAAGCCAAATGTTTTTAAAAAACATGCATTCTTTCAGAGTCAGTCTAAATAGCAATAAGCTAGCGTAAACATTAATTTGAGCTGATCTATCACATTCCTTCTAGGAAGATATAATTTTTGCTATTGATACATTTTACGTTTAAAATCGAAAGGATTACTTGGCGTATTCAGATTGGTTGAAACTGACCTCAGAGTGGGTCTTTAATGAACTTATTTTTAGATGTTAAAAGGGACAGTTTAACATGCTTGAATATTAAAAAATGTTTCGTAAGATACATAAACAAATGTGTCAATACGACATTTTCCAGAAATTATAGAAAATATTCACATATGCAACGCTATTTCATACAAGCAATAAGCTCTGCTATTTGCCAGCAATATTAATACAATATCAAGTCTTAGGGATTATAAAACATTGTGTAAATCTACTTAAAAATATCAGTTCAAACTTAGGCAACGTAGTGGAATGTGTCAGTTTATCACCATTCGACTAGTCGTAATGTGACTGGCGACTTCGGCGCAAGCAGAAAATCAAACTGGACGTCAATTTCGACGTCAAATTCCACCCGCCACTGCTGCAGTATCTGAAAACAATGGTTCTTTTTATAAAAAAGTAGTATACAAGCTAAGACAGAGGCTACAAATGCAACAGACTATAGAATATTTTAACGCAGTTCTTTTTTTGTAAAATACGGGGTGAATACGTCCACTTTCAGCTGCCTGTTTTATTGTAAGCTTGCTAGTATTTCAACAAAATCTAAACAATACGCTGGATCGCTTTTAATGTATCCTGACAATTATTATTACGTGGCTATACAGTTGTGATCTGACTTGTACTTGTTAATTTAGAAAATCTAGCATATAAGTAGTGCTTTCGCTTTTGAGAGTGCTCGATATATTATGATTAAAGAATGAATAATGCGCTCTAGTGCTTTAATTGGAAAACGCTTTCTATCTGCCATAAATTACCTTAGCAACAATTAAATGCAATTCTAGCTCAACGAATCGTTTCCCGGGGCACATGCGCTTGCCACGTCCGAACGGTGCCACCAGCGACGCGGCGTGCGGCTCGCGAACATCGATCCATCTCTCGGGGAGATATTCGCTCGCTCGCCAGAAATTCTCCTCACGTCTACACGCAGTTACTGTGTGTGCGAGAACAAACGTCTGTCAACAAAGAGTTTATCTTTAATTTTTCAATTCATTAGTAATAACGATGCTGAAATTCTAATTAAAAAATATTAAAAGTAGGATATATTTAAATTTGCATGCGTTTGCAAGGCGTTTTACGTAAACTGTGTTGTGAACTTTATTTTATTTTTTATTTTCATTATTGAATATTTTTAACAAATAAAATATTAAGCCTCTAAGAACGTGAACTGTTTATATAACCGCAATGTAGGTAAAAGAGTTATTATATTGTAAATATAAAAAAAATGTTCACCCCAGCCGGTATTTCATGCCCGTTTATTTGCACTGGTTGTTCTAAAAGTCTAGCAAGAAACGGTACTGTGGGCAACACTCGAAACGCCTCATTCGCGGCAGCTTTCAGAGATGGCGCTGAAGACAATTGCTCAATACTCAGGTCACCGCAAGATGGCAGCTCCGACCTTATCTTTTGTTGCCAATCCGGTCTACTGCTCAGCAAATACAATAAGAATACCAGACTGTTTGCCAGCTGAAATAAAAAAATAATGATTTATTAAATACATATTATTAACAACAAGTTAATCAAAATATATGCAACAGCCATTTGCTTACGAAGCTTCTGTATACGAAACTATATAGGTACCTATATAAATAAATTTGATAACAACAAACTTTTCGAAATATAAGTTATATAACCATCAAAATTTTCCTTTGCAAATCGAAGTCTTAGTTCTGCAAAACCTTGATCAAGATTCGATGAAGCGAAAAAAACTTATCACTCAATCTAGCACACAAAAACGTACAAAGATTCCTAGACAATAGTGCACTCACAGTCTCAATGCCGGCTGTGATAAAATCGATGACGGCTGCTTTTTTGTCCCTCGTGTCTAGTTCGGGATTGGCGAGTATCTTGAGGAAGATCTCTTGCATGCCGTCATCCTGCGCCACGCCGTGAGTCCTTGACTTGGCTTCCTCCATTAATTCCGATACTATCCTGCCGTAACAATTGTATTATGTTATATTTTTGCATGTTTTATCATTTGTGATTCAGTTTTTTGGGCACACAATAGATGTCTGATTAGGTATCGTAAGATAAACAGAGAAAAACTTGGCGTCTATTATATGTATAATACACGTGTTATATCTTTAACGCCCGTCTTTTATACATGTTTCAATAGCAATTGCAATAAAATAACCTTTTTGGTCAAAAAACCAAGTCATAACTCTAATTTCAAAGCGAACTTACGTGTGTATGGTTTCTTCGCTTCTCACAAAATTCTTATAAAGCGTGGTGGGGGCGAACTTCCACAAAGGTGCTCCGTAGTAGGAATCCCTTTGCGCCCTAAAATGTGCTTTTACTGCGGCGGCCAACGTAGCAGCTCGTCCCGACATACAACGTTCGAGAAAGCCTAGCCGCGCTCCTAGCATTAAACCGCAAACAGCTGGAAATAAAATATATTTTTTAATACCAAAGATTTTGAGACCTGGACAATCAGACCCTATTATTGGTAATTGGACATAGAAAGGTGTGATTGTCCTAGTTTAAAATGCACGGATAGATACTTAAAATGCGTTTTAAAAATAATAATATGATTATTCTTTACCAAACATATTATATAGTACGAGTACTATACAGTGGCAAAAGCTGAAATATAAAAGTATATAGATCTACTATAAAAGGAAACTTATCCTGCCATTGCTTTTAACTGAATAGCAAGAACAAACAAAATGATTAATTTATAAGAAATACAGTACAAAAACTAGAACTGGTTTGTACATGTAACTTAGGAAATATAAGGTAGGTATCAGTCGAACCCTAGGCCGTAATGGGTAATAAGTATGTAGGACAGAAGGTTCGACTAACTGTTTCTAAGAACTTGTTGGACGTTATTTCCCGAGTTCATATAATATTATAACACTATCAATAAGACTTTATAATTAACATTTTCCATTCTAAATTGAATAGATTTAAGTTAGATACAGTTATCTTAATAAACCTCTGCTAGTTAATAACATTCAAATTAATTCAGACTTTTTATAGTTATTCCTAGAAAAAAGCTTTGTCTATTTACGTCTGTTCTTGATAAAGAGCAAAAAAGCAACCATTATTTTAATGGAGTCCTAATTTTCCTACCAAAAAATCGGCGCAATTATATCTTCTTAATTAATTATTTTTACGAGTATTAAAAATTCGAGTTTCGAGTGGTCTGACGATCGTTCTAGAGATCCAGATTGAATAATTACTGTTGGTCTAATTTGATATACAAACCTAGTTTCTTGTGACCCAATCTATTACAGACCTTACCCTAATATTCGTAGTGATTTACAATTTACGATGTTACGTATCATGAAAACGAATTAAATGAATTACGCCGAGTTCGCGAAGGTTATCGTCATACTATATATAATTTTTATCAACAAATTTGTTCTTATTGAATATCGCGATTACGTCCCACCCACGGTTTATCAAATTCCCAAGTCTTAACGTACTTCTTAAAATAAATCTGTACAAACAAGTCTAATTGGGTACATGATTATGAATTATTCAATAACAAATAACAGCCTAGATTGAAAAACATTTCAACACAAATTTCATTTCTATAACAATAATTGAAACAGAAAAATGTGTAACGATATTTCCCCAAAATTTAATAATACTCATTTTTTAAACGTAGATAGCGTCTGCCCATTCAACATTGATATTGAGTCTTGACTTATGAGTATTCCTTGATAAGTCAGTTTATTGAGTGGTTCAACCTTAAATTCAACATAATGCCGTATTATTCACTAGAACAAACATTCTACCAACATTTTAAAACAGTATCATACAATTAACTATAGGTGCACATCAGTTTCAAAAACATACAGGTACCTTCCTTAAGACACATAAAAATTAAAAGGATAACTCAAAATTGAAATGTATCGTAAGGAATCAACATCTAAAGTATTAGATATATTTTGCTCTTCAATATAACAGTTGGAATCTATAACAAAATGTTATCGACCCCTCAAAAACCATTAACATATTTTATTATACTTTTCCAGTAGTTAGGTACGACAAAGTCGCAAGATTAGAGATAAACATATTTCTTTTAACACTATAAATCTTTTGCAGTTATTATGTCTTATTTAAATGAGTTGCATCGCCTAATTTATACGACGCTGTCTGCATAAAAATACTATAGCCTCCAGTTGTATTTAGGTAAAACCACAATTTATTTGTAAAGCTTTTTTAGATTGGTTAAGTCAATACGTATAAGAATTATAATACTTAATTATGTTCATAGTATTGGTAAATTAATTTGACAAAACAGAACTTGAGATTCACGTCACGTTAAAAGATAAAAGTTATTGGAGGAATTGAGGTATTTTCGTAAGCTGCAGTATTAAATTATTTATTAGAATATGCACACATTAATGTCATTCGAGCAACGTGTAGGCACGCAATCTATTCTGCGCAATTCTGACCTACATTATTATCACAACTCATATTTCATTCAATAATGCATAATTCCCTCAATATCTAAACAATGTGACGTCAGGTTAAGGTCTGCAACTGATGCAATATGTGAGTTAGGCTAAAATGAGTTATAAAGAAACACATTTAATAAATTGGGTGACCGACTTTGTATTTTATAATGATGTCAATTTTAATGGGTGGTCTTTAAGCGACATGCTGGCCGGGAAGGTCGCGTGTAGTCTGCGGCGATCAGACGGCGGCTGAATCATGAATTGTATTATCCTTTAGTATATTTAACAAATTATAATAATACGTATTTACTCAGAATAGATAATAAGATGTAGAAACAACACAAACATCTACCACATATCGCTACGGTCTATCACTTTGGTCAAATTTTCGGGTTTTCCATTATATTCATTCAAAGCTAAACCTTGTATATCGAACAACATATATGTACATTTAACGTATTGGAATATGTATCATTAAACGTAAACATATAGTATATGTATCGTTTAACTTATAAAGCACCGATTATAATAAAAAATATGTAACAAAAGAAAACAATTCTAAGAATAAAACAGACTAGATATTTCATGCCTCTATTGTTAGAAATTTCCGCAAAAAATCTACATCAATATTAATTGGTCTATTGAGCTAATATGTTAAAGGTTTTTGTACGTCACCCGAATCTATAAAACTTATATCGGAAACAAAAAGTTTAAGTGTTGTTTAATACGATTTGGTATAAATCTAAGCGTGACAGCCTTGAGGGATATAATAGTTTCTAGTTTCTACCTATAGGTACGTTATTATTTTTACTTTATTGAGCTACGCATTATTTATGTTTTGTAGAGCAACAGTAAACCGTTCTCTTTAGATTATTCCTACCTACAAATTATAGACTATATGTGGTAAATATACTTGTATAACTTACAGTATATTTTAAAATACACGATAATTTATATATCTAAAAGTTACGTTGCTACACAATTGTTAAAATGTTTTCAGCAGCCAAATGTGCTCATATAAAGTAGTATCGCTATCCTAAATAATTAACTGAAATGATATTATTTACAACGTAATAGCAGCGATTTGGAAAAGTATTGCGATCTCTAAAGTTGTCCTTTTGCCAAAAATTGCATAATAACAATATAATCTTGGCTATGAAACGTCTATTAGCCGGTCATTGATCGTAAAACTAACGAAAATATTTTTTTTTAATCTCTTAATACATACATGCATTTCTAAGGATTATTCACTTAAAGTAAAATATTAAAGTGCATTCCTAATCATAATCCTAGCTCCTCCATCAAATAATTTAGTAATTAGTAAGTGTTATATCGAAAGTATTGCCTATTATGAAGGGTCGATCGTTTATCATGCGAAAAAGAAATTGAAACTTATCTGTTTTATGAGTAGCACAATAAATATAAATATCTATTGGGTACAAGAAGACTTAAAAATTCTTAGAAGAAAAGTATAAAGTATCCGTTATCTCGGGCACTGTAAACTCACATTAAATTTCGTCGTTAGACTATTAAGATAAATAAGAGCATGACTGTTTTGAATGTTTATCTCCAAAAATATTAGGGTTGTAAAAATCTCTAATTGCTGTTTACGTGACCGTCTTATCGTTGTCACTTGTACATCCGCTTCGACAACTTTATTTATATTTTATAATTAATTTTCCTTTTACATCTAACGTATCCACATTTTTCTAGTTCTTTCAACGGCTTAAAATAAAATCAATCTTTTCCTCAGCTAATCAAGAGAAATAGCAACACATCATTGATAAAAAATACTTCGCATTCGACAAAAAAAAGGTATAACAAGCAAACCAATTTGCTTTAAGCTCGTAAAATATCATCTAGTATGCAAATGATTCACGTAATATATATCAAGATCGCTAACGGTCCAATCCTGCTTAATACATCAGCCCTCATAGATAAATTGAACAATAAGGTAATAAGGTAATGGGCCATAGATAAGTAAAAGCAATAGAAATGTACTAAACCTCACCCTTCACACTTGAAATGCAATGTTAACTTTCAATTTGATTGAAACGACTAGTCGTAGTAGATGGTATTGCGGCTTTGTGAATGGTTTTAATACATATTTTACAACATAAAATATCAGTACAAAATTTACCTACCACTTCTTGTTCTGTTTTTAAATCTATTGTTTTTAATGCGTCTTAAAATGTTCGTTATCAAAGTTGTGTGTACCTACTTTATTTAAATATATTTAAAATCTTCCTGTTTCTAAGTATATTTCTGGTTCTTGATAATAACCAAGGAAAGGCGGCAACGCAAGTAAGACTGACCTAAATTACTAGACTTGAGCAGGAAGCTAGCAGCCTTCATTCAGCATCACATACACACGATGATTATATCAGACTATCATTTCTAAGTATCCACAGCGTAGCAACAGTATAAAATTAATGTCTACATAACTACGAAAGAGATAAACAATTCTATGTTTCGACAACAGCAGCTTTTTTAAGTATGTACTTTAAATAATAATGATTATATTCTATATATTAATGATCATACAAAAAAAGGAAAATTCATGTGCCTGTTCAAAAACCTATTTTCAATACTAGATACTCATAAAAATTTGTATAGATACTTACATTCCAATCCCATTCTATTTGTAAGGTGATCGAAGCCTAGAACAGTCCCGTCAGGTCTGCGACAATTCTTCAACAAAGTGAGGAAGTCATCGCAAATGTTATTCAACTGCGGTATAAACCCTTGAATGGTCTTCGGACTCGTCAGTTCGGAAGTCAGATGGCGGCGTAAGTGATGCCATTTCTCCCCCTGCCTGTAAATTATTACCGTTTCACTTGTCGCTACAAAGTAAGACCCTCGCATGATCATAATAAATATCCGCTATACCACCGCACACAACATAACTTAACAAGCCAGCAACGTAATTTGTATATATCACTCATTTTTTTATGGTAAGTTTTCAATTAAATCGTTTTTATTGATCGTTTTAACATAGACGTGTAATAAAACTAAACATTCATGAGTCAAAACGAATGAATACTCTAAGAACTATAAAAATATTTTGGTGTAATTATCAAAACTTGTTGCTTCCATCACATTACGTCGTAAATATTAATAAAACGTCCAAACATAGAGCAAAACTAGTATAGATAAGTTGTATTGAAAATTCAATATATTTTTATTTAATCGAACAAGATTTTACTAAAATCCACTTTTTTAAAAGATTTTTTAAGATAATATTAATTTACAGTCATCCATAGTGCAAGGTCGCTTTCTAAATAGGATCCTTTGATTGATAAAAAACAAGGGTAAACGTTTAATCTTTTACTTACGAGTTATGTACAGGTACATATTATGGAAGCAACCCGTAGACAAAATCTAAAATGCCTTAACATCGGCGAATGACAGGAAATGTTTAGTCGTTTGCCAAAAAGACTAGGTAGTCGAATCCAACTGCGTCGTTCGGAGCTACGTGATCCGAATAATTAAGTCAACAACATCATTTTATTACTTCCAATGTGCAGAATTATTTCGCATGCTCAGAATATATTAGCCAATTAGGTATTATTTATACCAGCTCTGATTTTCACCCAACGTTCTAATGCGTAAAGATATATTTGTTAAAGCTTTTTAAATACATTTTTGTAACTTGATATTTATAATTTATAGGAAAATCGCCTATTTTTAAATGATTTTTAGTAGATGTAGCTCATTGAACTAAATGGGCTACATATCGTAACATACTTATGATTGTACCGAATTTAAAATATCGTTAACTTTTGAGCTGATAAACGATATAAACAAATTATAAATTATTATTAAATCATAGCATTCGAAAATTTGCAAATTTCAAACTTTTCTAATGTTTCAAGGAAAATTCAAATTTAAACAATCAACGAAGAATCTTATCTAAAAAATTCTGATTGGTCATAAAAAGCACGTTAATTTTGTCTAACGACATTCAAGCTTACATCCGCGCATCAATTTGTTTCTTACTTGTTACACAGTCTGGAGTCTAGACAATCTCAGATTATTCTAGTATTTTCCCATCGGAACAAGCTATTGAGCATGAATTTATTTATACAAATTACATTGTAGCCCCAACATTATGATGTCTAATTTAGGACGCTTGATAGATAAGTTTTCTTAACATCGCTAGACATACAAAATATGAAATAGTTTTTATAGTCATTATAACTGTTTATATAATGAGAAGCTCATGCATATGTATTACAATTATCATAGAGTATACAAAAAAACAAATTATGAATGAAGAGGACCTTAAATATTTAGTTTTGTTACAAAATACATAAATACTAGGAAAGCTCTAATTTGACATACTGAGAGTAAGTTAGGTGCTACTTATCTAAGTCAATAGAAACTTATTTTCTTGAAATGCACTCTTACACTAATGTATGACTTTCAAAAGCCATTATGAATATAATAGAAAGTAACTTGTTATTTCAGGCTACAATAAAACATCACTAGATTTCGTTATGTTTGTCTATCACAAACAATAGCCGGTACAATCTCGTCACATTTCAAAGAACTATTAGACTATTTGCAATATAAATTCCGTCGCGCAAATGAAATACTTATATCTATTATTCTTAGTTTCCTAGTGCGAATAATTGTTATGTGTAGTTTGTATTACATGAAATGATTGCCCTAATTTCTGTTTATTGACATGTTTCTCTTTTTAACACGCAATAACGAGTCATATATTTAACGTACCGAAATTACAATCCACGTTGTTACTATCATCATATAAACATACATTAACTTTATTAATAAAACACAAATCCAAATCATTTTTTGACCCACCCGTTATAGACCACTACATATTATTAAACTTTAAAGTACTTACTCATTAACTAATCCTGTCGATGCATATCTATCGGGTCTGCTTTTTCGGTACACCTGGACGATTTCGGTGGGAGGTCTAAAAGGCCTCTTGGCGGGCGTTCTCAGTACTGCTTCGAGGGCGCTTCTCTCGGCTAGGGACACTAGAGGGGCGCCCCCCGGCGTCACCTCCGTGAACACCAACCCGTACCGCCTGAACATATCTGCGTGCAAATATCTCATTGTGACAGCTAAGGGCGTCCCGACCCCAAATATTAGAATAACACACGGTTATCTTAATATCAGTCGTTATTAGAGGTATAAAGTTTAAGAAATGATTACAAAAAGCAAACTTTAGCTTTGAATATCAAGGAGCAATCAATGTACCTTGAAAATAAATTATTAAAAAACTTAGATGTTAGGCCATAACCTATTTAAAACTTTACTATTCTGTATTTAAGTTTTAATTTATCTTACCTTCGTAAGCCTCATGCAGCTTATTCAATTTATATCTGCCCCAGAACAGCCATCTAGTGCCAATAATGGGTAGGGCTGGTGGACCTGGTAATTTCAACTGGTGCTTCGCGTCTGGTGGCCGTATTACCATAACTGTGGCTGCCATCACTACCGCCAGACAGGCGAGAATGATGGTAGGGATCCCTGACCAGTCCACCAGCATCGGGGATGCCCCCTGCAATGAAAGCTGTAATTCTGTGATAACTGAATTCTTTTGGTGTAGACGAGTAATTCGGGCTATAAAATTCTTACACGTGATGCGTCTCTTTTAGATTACACATCGAGAAATTCTGAATTTACTGAACATAGTTTTCTAATATTATTCGAACTTATTATATTTGTCTCGTACTTTTCAATCTAGGTACCTATTTTTTTTGTTTAAATGTGTTTTAACTCTCGTAGAATTAAAACGTAATAACGGGCACAACTATTTATCTACAAAACTTACTAGCTTACAAGATCACAGCCAATAATAACCTTGGTATATAATTCTGATTCTCTTAATTTGTACAATGTAATAAAAAATAAGTAAGTACGTCACCTACCAATATGGACGGTTGATATAAAAAAAGCTAACCAGCTAATTTGAACTCATAGATCAGATTCTTATCATTTCATGAATGAACTCGAAGTACAAGTTCAAGAATATTTGTTTTTTATTACTCACGGCCAGCACCGAATGTGGTCGTGTGTTTGGTATCGCGGTCGACGACCCGCCCGAGTATTGCTGATCTTGACATTGGTTTACGTAATTTTAGTGACGTAACAAGTGGCCGGTGTAAGTGCAATCATCGTGCAACTAAACTTACAAGGCCGCCTCAGACACCATACGCCACAGCGTCGTAGGGCTTCGGCTATTGAGTTATTTAAAGAGATCGAGGCCCCGAGAGGCAATAAATTCACTTTGACTCTTGTTCTTTGAAATAAAAACGTATGCGAAAACTTAATACCTAAGTTTTTCCATACTTTACTTTTTATTTAAAAATCTCTTTGAAGTCTAATGAGTACTCGTATAGACAGCCTTGCGTGGGATCAAATTTGAACGGGAAAAAAAGTTCTTAAGCCTTTTTTATGTTACCACCGAAAATCATTCAATGAAAACGGTACTTTATTGCTATTGCGGGATCAAGTCAAGTACGTCAGTCATTTCGCACCTGTTAACGGGACCAGCCGATTTGAATACCTGTGGTCTGTGCAAAAAATGACCGTCATTTAACAACATACTATTGCCATTTAGCAATAAAGAATATTATACATATTATAACTAATAAAAAACTAAACCAAGCTGAAGAGTGAAAAAAATGTTTATTTTTAAGGTCAATTAAAATATATAAAAAAAGTATGATTTATCGACATGTAATTTTAACTTAATAGAATTGAATTCTTGCTAAAATATTACGTGTGCGACCTTTATTTTGGTAACAAAGGAAGCTAGATTGCTGGAGGCGAGATTTTAGTATTATATTTATTTAAATAACATACTTAATGTCAACCACATGACATGGCTGCCTGACATTACTTCCAAATACCTTTTAAAGACTGCGAATGCAAAAAATCAATGTTTTAAAGTGGTCTTAGAGAAAATCCCCTAAAGCGTAAAAAAGACAAGCATGTATAAAAACTTAGGTTGCTTAAATAGTATTTTAAATGTACTCTATATATAAAACACATATAAAAATATTTAGTTTAGTTTGTTTAGTTTAGTCTGTTTTAAGGCCGGCAACGCATTCGTGATGCGCTGAAGTTTGTTATTGCCCAGGGGCGAAGATACTCACTTACCTATAAGCAAACCTCCTGCCGCCCGCCATAGCATTACATTGTATAAGAAATTTCCTTTTTTACTTTATATATTTTATGATAGGTAACTTTTTTTTTAAATTCAAGCATCGCATTTGGCGTGCAAAAGCCTTACTGTAGAATGATGCAAGCAATAGCTAATGTTATAGTTTTTTTGCAGTCTGCAGATTCGATATGGTTTATAAAATTGATTTCTTTGTAAACGTTGACCCTGACGCAGCCTTGTTATATACGATACGTTGCGTAGATTTTATCGAACTTATTGGTTTTATTGTAATCCAATACGAGAGTATAAGGAATCTAACAATAACTATGATTAATGTTTCGTTCTATGTATACAGTTTATACTTATATACATTTCATTTTTATATAGGTAAAAAATTTTATTCATATTAATTGGTTAAAAATATTTTTTGCGACGGCAAGTACTTGTTCAGTATGTAAGGCTTTTCGAACATTTTCCCCTTATGAGCTGAAAGATTGAGTGAAGCTTCTTGCTTCAAAATGAATTATTCCTTTAGAAACTTTACGAAAAACTTACAAAGTCTACACTGCATATAACTGAATAAATCTCTTACTATAAAAACATACCATTCATAGAAGACAATCTACATAATTCGACTTTGAAGAACTCAATAATTCTACGTATAAAATATTCAGTTTAAATTGTCATAAATTTAAACAATACTTTAATCACAATCA
>DWAJ01003729.1:0-14184 GCA_018238005.1 Eurema mandarina
AAATTGGAAAATCCGGATTCAATTGCAAGAAAGAAAGCATAAGTACTTAAGTAAGGTTATATCGGTAAGTAACAAACATAAAGGATACATTAGTAGTTTTTATTCATCTATCTCAAAATTTCGCGCGGCATACGACATTTATCCTTTATGTAGGTACTAAATGTACCTATTGTTCTTGAATGTTATACTCGTAACATTGGTGATACAATAAATTCTAATTATAATAATACAGTTTGTATTTATTTATAAAACAAAGGGTAAAAAGTGCTGTTATTTTATTCTATTTCAAGAATATGCTATTCTATATTACATATATATAATACTGACTGTTGCCCGCGACTCCGTCCGCGTGGACTTTCATATAAACTTTGACCCCCTTATAACCCTTTTTTCCATTTAAAAAGTAGCCTTTATTTTATCTCAGGCTCTAGACCATCTGTGTACCAAATTTCATTACAATCGGTTCAGCGGTTTGGCCATGAAAGCGTAAAATTATAAAAAGTTTCAACCCCTCGCGCAACCTTTTGGGGGTTGATTAAAAAAAACGTAGCCTTGGTCCTTCCCCAGGCTTTAGATTATCTTTGTACTAAATTTCGTTCTAATCGGTTCAGTAGTTTTAGAGAGATGGAAAGACAGAGAGACAGAAAAAGTTACTTTCGCATTTATAATATTAGTAAGGATATCTTAGCGGGTGTCTATGTGTAGTAGATGAAAATAAGTTTACAAAAACTCATGGTTTCTTTACATAGCAAACAGCTATAATATACTCACCATTCCAACATAATACGAAGAAAGCATATTATATTTTAACTTTTTGTGATGATAGTATCGCGTTAAACATCAGCGCAGAGAAGGTGATTCCTTTAGACTTAGATACATTATATTTTTACTATATAAGGTTTATATTATACTCGTATGTATCTACTACATATTATAGTTCATAATAGAGTATAGCAAAGTATCTTTAAAAAGCTAATACATTTTACCTTAAACATCTCAAATGTCTTACAAAACTAAATTTTACTTTTTTTTAGCCCTTTTAGTTTTTACTATTTATTTCGACTGCTTCCTTCACAAACTGTTTGGGCGGCTATTTTGGTTCGACAAATTATGTCGACAAAACTGTTACTACTGATACTGATAGATATGTATCTAAATATGTCTGAAATATGTATTTCATAAATACTTAATAAATGGCAATAGAAATCTTTATTATCTATAGGTAGGTTAAAATTTATCAAAGTCCTTTCAGTCAAGTTTATTTGAATTATTGGCGTGAAGTAATGGCATCTCCTCATTGCATTTTCTTTGGGATGTGGATGCAGTGTACGCCCAGTTTTTCCTCCCGCGCTTCTTTATCTTCTATCCTTTGTTCCCTTTGGTTACAAATCCTGTCCCTTTTCCCTATCTAAAAGGTCGGCGGTCGTGAGGTACTTTGCTTATGCGACTGTTCATGGGCGGAGTTGGTCGCTCACCATCAAGCGTATCTGTTGCTCAGTTGCCCTCCATTATGTAAATAGTATCTACATCTAAGCGAAAACTCTTTGTGGTTTTCACTTTGGCGTAATTTCTCGTGGCTACTGAACAGATAAGCTTTTTGCTTTAATGTTTATTTGTTTGACAAACACAAAGAAAGAGTTATAAAAATGTATTAATTTTTTTGTACACAAGTATCCACTTATTAACTCTACGATAACACCAAGCATAAATATAGAAGTTAGATAGTGTGAAGTTATGGTGAATTTTGTGCTTATAAAATATGTAGGTAACATTAAAAGCTCTGTAATTACTCAAACTGAAATAAGTTCACATTCACAAATTTTAAATCGTTCAGTATAATATAAATTCTCACTTATTTTACTAAATCCCTAAATAGACACTTATACTTTAATTTTATCTAGAAGTTATTATAATCATTTGTTGCGTGCATTTATTGTATAGACTATAGACAAATTGAATAATATAATTTGAACGGATCGGTGGTTTTTTTCGCTGTTCTCAATGGTCTGAAAAGATATCAACTTCGTCGTGACATGGACGCCAGTAACGAGGATTACCTACTCTTTTAGGTAAAACATAGAATAAGTACATATAGTCTATTGTTAAGAAGTATAAATAATAAAATAAATAAATCTTGTGAGATAAGGATTATATTATTAATAAAATTTTATCATATATAAAGTTACGACCGAAAGGTGACGTCACCCTTTTTATTAAAGTAATTTAGTTTTAGTATAATAAGAAAATTCACATAAATTTTATGTTTAATGAAACCTATTGTTGAAATTAATAGACATACATTAATATGAATAGTTAAGTTAGATTTATCTACGTCTCATTTGATAGATGTTAGTCTTAGTGAAGTAAGAATGCACCTTGCATTCTTAAAACTTAAAGTTGTACCTATTAGCTACATGCTGATATGTAGTTTCTAAAAATATAGATAATGGTAGCACTTTATTGTACCTAGTTCCAGCGTTACGGACATAAGTTTTCATTATCCTGTATGTATACTGATAGCTGCATTTTAACCATGCTTAAACCCGTTCAGTAGTTAGGGATTAAGATTATTTGTATTTTACATAGCTTTCATTTATTTACATAGTCTTTTTACCCTATTATGAAGATCATTTGTATTTCTATGTTCTACGGTGGAGCTTAAGTGAGTAAACTGATTTTAACGAATGAGATTCGTAATAATGAACTAGGTGACTGATGATTAAAATTGTCTATGCCGAAAACAATAAAACTAAAATAATTATTGTCAACATGGCCTTGAAGAAAGGTCTACTAAGCGAATAATTAAACACAAAATTGAGGTTGCGATCATCTATATTTGCTTCAGTTATTAAAGTATTTAAACTTAATATTTTAAGTAACTTTTTAAACGTATTTAAGTTTTTAGACGTTTTTGTTGCTTTTCTTTACCGTTATCTGCTATTATTCCTAGGAAGACTTTTACTGACGAAATGCTCTGTTTTGTTATTTCTATATAAAATGATTATATATCGATCTTCTGATATCGTATAGTATCCATATTATGCATACCTATGCATAGCATGCATTCTTGTATTAAACATTTACATATTGAATGTTTTGATTTTAATGTATTAGACTTAGATTATTTTAATCTTCAAGAACCCAAATATATCGATTTAAAAATAACAAACTAATAGTAGTTATATCGAAATTTAATTTTACAGTAAACAGTAATAATTGATTTTTTTAAACAATTACATTTTAATTAAATTTTTTATTAGAATGCATTTTAAATCCTACATTTGGGAATAATTCCTATTCTAGTGTTAAAACTTGTAATTTATGTCGTTGTTAATGTAAATTATGTTGTTAAATATTTGTCCTAATTTTGACAACACACAAACAACGATTGTTTTCAATAACGTATACAGATTAATAAAAACAAGTATCTAACCATTAAAACAAAGTTGGTTAGCCTTTTTAAATTGTATCATTCTATATCTGAATATTTTTTACAAAACAGAGATATTGAGAAAAGATGCAATTTAATTTAAGTTTTCTTTGTTTACAGCTGTCAAGTAATGCACGGGATTCTTACACAATTAATCTTACACAAAATAGTAGTGCAATAACATTTTTACGTTTTTTATCAGTAAATTCCAAATTACTTTTTCCCAATTTCATCAACAGGAAAACTATTGTTAGTAAACGAGAAACCTTTATTTTATAAGCACCAGCATTGCTATTTTAATTTCTTTTTATTTTCAATTTCTAATTGATTACTATACCTACTTGATGGACGACGGGCACAAGTTTCTTCCGTTTTATTGAATTTTATTTTGAGTAAGATAAGACAAAGTAGGCGCGGTATGGTACCGGGAGGATGCGATGCGCTTGCGCCGAAGGCACGGCCGCTTCACCACAAAGCCCTACAATAAACTTTTACAACTCACATAAAACCCTGACTTTTTAACCCGAGTTATTTGAATTAATATCAATTCCGAGTTCCTCAATGGGCTTCACTCGTCACTCTAAAGTTTTATGACAACCACAGAATTGAGGAATAAAATTTAATTGAAATGTAGCCCCCAAAAATTTGATTGCCGTTATCGGCTTCCGAATTTGAATATTTACATTGAATATTTTTAGTGAAAGTAATTAAATGATGTCACGTGTTAATTGACAATTTTTCGGCATCTAAATAGGGTAACAAATGCTTAATTACGTTTTCTACACAGCTTTATACCTGTAGGTATAAGGTTCTCTGGCCAAAAGAGTTAAACGCGCTCACTTTTAACTAATGTGGTAAAAATGGGTGCTACATAAATAAAAATAATAAATAAGAAACCCATTTTTTTGTCACAGTAAAATATATTTCTGAATTAAAAATCTTAAATATGCAATGATGAATATTTAATACTCTCAGGGTGAAAAAAATAGACGGCACGAAAATACCATCTGGCATTAGGTGTGTAGGTAGCAATCATTTTATAGCCGCGTCTTCACAATGAAGCCGATAGGAAATAGTATTTATTGCCCCGAAGGTAATCAAATTACTGTGTCAATAGTTGAAAATGATTTTTATTTGAATATTCAAATACCTTATTGATCATATCTTACGTTATATGTTTTTAGTCTATTGTTTGATTAATATATCAAGGCTGCCGGTTGTATACATGCCAAGTGATAATAAAATTTCAAGTTTGAAACGGCGATGACGCAAGACCATTAAAAATACTTACTTGAGTTTTCGGCATCGTTCCATTTGCATAGCCTCCTCGGCCTTCATTACGCAGCCGTTCTGCAAACTATGAAATTGAAAAAGACAACACGGACTATATTGTTTCAATAGTTTCAATTTTAGTTTGGCCAGTCTTGCATTCGATAATTAGCACCTCGCATCGCACAGCGTTCATTTTGTACGATACGAGCTCTGGACAATTGCGTCTTATATCGCGTATTATACGAGCCGCGTCATAAACCTTCAATCACTATCGGGATCCTTTCGAAGCAGGCTTCGGGGCAATCGTTGTTATCTTTGATATTTTATAGGATCTGTAAAACGACGGCACTGCTAGCGATTAAGAGACATTCCACGTGTCCGACGGTGATCGAACGCACTCAATAAAGTGGCGGAGTGCCGAGTGCCGAGTAATCGCGTCGATGAAAAGCAGTGTTATTGCACGTAATTAAAAACATATATGAATATACGATACATCTATGAATAAATATTTTGTAAAAGGCGGCTCGTTTTATGTCGGTTTAGATAGGAACTAGGACCGATAGTCATACACTGTATTTAACTTCACCATTAAAAAGAAAATGTTCGCAATTCATCTATACGACTCAACTTTAATATTTATACCTTATGGAGTCGTAAAACGATGAATAATGACGCTGCAGACGAGTTGGCTAGTGCTGTAATTACTTTGCTTTTATACTTAGGTATCCTATGTTCTCTTGTTGTTTAAGAATATTGCAGCCATATGATGCTGACCTAAACGGTTCTTAGTATTTACAACTGTCTTGAATACTTATTGTATTTTTACTATGCAAATACTCATTTTTTAATGATAACAATAACACATATATTTTTTACACAAGAACCGAGGGAATATTTGTTTTTTTGGGTGAAATTTAAAAGTAAAATATTAATTAGGGGAGAGATGACAAAAATTCCTTGTGTTTGGTGCAACTCAATCATTATACAATAAATATAATTAGATAATTTTTATAGTTTCCGAAACGGAAACAACGCTACCGAAACTGCGGGGCAAGACTAGTCATTCATGTTTTATTAAGAACACTTTAAATATATATTTTTTATAAATATGGATCGATAGTGTATTTTTGTTACAACTTGCGAGAACGTAATTTTAGTCCCACGAAGCGTACCTAAATAATTTATTTATTCTCGTTGCTGTATTCGTTAAAGAATTATATTAATATTACATATTATATTAGTCTGCGTCCTAGAACATTTTTTTCAAAATGTAACTGGGATGGATTCCAGGACATTGAACTACACGTTCGGTCAGCGACGATAATGAGCTCAATAAACATTGGAGGAAAAGATCGTGAGCCAAACTTACAATAATGTTCGATGTTACAAGAAATACGTATAAAGCATATTTGAGTTAAAGTAGGTTTTAGTTCCGTTTACAGATCCTCTTTTAAACATACACCTACTATACGATACATGCTTAAAATATTTCTAGCTCTACAAAGCATGTATCTAGACCGTTTTAGAGTAGCATACCTACTTATTGTATATTAAAATAAAATAAATAAATGTTTATTTCTACTACCACAATACATTATTCATTGTTTTCATTTACATTACCTACTTAGTGTTGAATTGTCGATACATTTATGGTAAACACTGGAACGCTTTAAAATAATAAATTTGGATTGTGTTACATTAATTAATTTTCATTAAATAGTGGTTTTCATACAGTTTTACCTATACAAAGCAGGGAAAATGGGTATTTACGTAATAGATAATATATGAATTACATACATAATACAAAGGCGGTAATAACGTCTTAAAAAAACCGGATAAAGCCTAAATCTATGAACGTATTTGCGATTTACTTTGTTTCAAAATAATAAATATTTTTTGCCGTATTGTTTCTACTTCTGGATCGAGGTCTCTCAAATATACCTAGCTGAAATGGCCGGGTAAATAAAAAATATCACTATATATAAAGGAAATGTTCTTGATATAATGAAATGCAAATGCAAATAAAAAATCTCTGATGTGTGCTCACTAATACAATGTTATATACAGTATTAATAATAAAAATAAAAGAGTCGGGTGTGGTTATTAAAGAAAAGATTATTAATGAACCTTGAAATATAACTAGCAATTCATCATTATTTTATAATATTAATCGGAAAAGTAGACAGGGTTACGATTTGTGACGTAATTCTTAGTGTCCTAATAGAGCAGTATGCGAGAATTTAATTTTTCTACATGAAACATACAAATTCATTAAAAGTATGTCAACATCAATTCCCGTGGAAACCTGTAACCAGTTAATTATCTCTCTCAGTACTCTTATATGTTTCAACATTGGAGTTTCGCATTTTATTTTAGAAGATTACGGTTTGTATAATAACTACTATGAAGAAAATGAAATATAGATTAATCAATGTGTTTTTTTTTCTCTTGTTAGATATGGCAGCTTCGCATATTCTGAGCGCAGTTGAGCCGACGGTAGGCGGCGGCGGATCTCGCAGCGGAAGGGAGCGTGAAGTAAATGTAGCTTTGGACGATCGGGAGCTCTGGGTTCGTTTCCAAACACTCACCAACGAAATGATTGTCACCAAGAATGGACGGTATGTTATACTAGTTTTTATTTATTTTACTTGTGATACTCTACAATATACCTAACACACTCATATTTCCACTAACACTTATGAGTCATTTAGCATTCTTAGTCTGAAATGTGTCTCGACATTGATGCAAACTAAGATATAAATTGAGACAATACATTCCACAACAATATTGTTTATAATCCTATCGTAATTACATTAAGTGCGGCATTAAACTGTCCTGACTGACTGTGGGCTAATCAACATTGTATACTTTATGATTTGAAAGGTAAAGGTTTTTGTAGTTGTTTGTGTCGAATGCTATATGTGTGCAGGGCATGTTCTGCGCACACATTCGCGAGTGCTAACAGGGTGCTGAGGGCGGCTAGTTTTCAGCTATTAACACTGTAGGTCTTGCTTATTAGCGCAGGGCTCCTAAATGATTCCGCTCGAGCTAAATATCACTTCTACCCTTGAAGTCGATTTACTTAAACAAGCCTTTATAAGAATATCCTTTACACACACATTCACTGCATTGTACTTGTAATATGACAATGAGCGTATAATATGAGTATTATGATATACCGACGGTGAAACTACATTGTTGCTTCTGTAGTAGGTAAGAGGGTTTATGATCAATTGCTGGTTTAGCCTTGAAAAATAGTTCAAGTTTTATTAAGCCTTTGGTAAATTTTAATGTGACGTTTGAAGCGTAAAATATTATTGTTAAGCTCAAAATTATGTTTCTACGCAATTTTCTGTATTTAAAGTATGTTATATACTCGTACCTAACAACGGACTAAAGCTTTGGAGATTTCTTAGAGGACGTTTAATTTTTCCGTATCCTACTTACAAAAAAGCTGTTACGTTCATCTAGTGTCTTAATATAGAGTTAGTAATGGGTATTAATAAACTAAATCAAAATAAACAAAAAAAAAACAAATTAATCAAAATAACGCCTACGTATCTACACATACTATACAAAAAATCTATTTGGATTGACCTGACAACATAATTTAGTTACATTTTGGCTTATTACATCAGAGACAATGCATGATTAAATTAGTACTCACTTATTTAAAAGATATAGTAATTAGTTTTTGTTCGCTAAAATAGGTATTATTCATAATATATAATGCCTGGGTAAATATTATTCTATTCACTAGTTAATAGTCAAACAATAAGCTCAAGCGGTGCGGTGATTCGCTAGAAAACATTATTCGAAGCAACGGAATATGTACGCAGTCGTTAAATAAAATATTTAAGATGTACATTTGCGGGTTTATACTGTGCTTTAACCATTTCATAAATCTTTTGTTTTAGACGAATGTTTCCCGTTGTTAAAGTAACAGCCAGTGGGTTGGACCCTACGGCTATGTACACCGTTCTACTTGAATTTGTACAAGTCGATAGTCACCGGTGGAAATACGTTAATGGAGAATGGGTAAGAAAGTTTTCCAACGAATGTAACAATAATTAAAACCAAATAAATTGAAACTAAACAAGAATCTACAGAACATCTTATCTAGAATCACTTTACTAATTATAAATTGCAGGTTCCTGGGGGCAAGGCTGAAGTACCACCATCTAATGCTATATACATACACCCTGAAAGTCCAAACTTTGGTGCACACTGGATGAAGGAACCGATATCTTTTGCCAAAGTTAAGCTTACTAATAAAACAAATGGAAATGGACAGGTAATTAAATTTGATTTGGGATAATCCGTAGATAAAATGTATTTCTACCTTGTAGAGTTAGATGTTGCCGTAGTTAAATATACTAAACTAATATTTATTGATCTGGTCATAATGAACGACGATAAAACAGTGCTTACCTACTGTTCAGATAAATATTAATTAGAACTGCATGCATTGCATTACATTGTTTGAGCAACCATACCTTATATTTACTCGCAGCTTTTCTTTGTATTGAACTCTAAGCATATGGTTCTCATTACTTGAAACAGAGCATACCTAATTAGCAGTTCTCAGAAGTGCCAGAGCTCTGATTTTGGATATTAGAAAGTCAATGGTAGGAAGGTGTTACAATGAAACAGTTTCACGGCTACCGCTACTTCATATTCATTTCTCACGGTTAGATATAGTGCGGATGAATATCAAAGCAAACATCAGATGTATCCAGATCCATATGTTGACGGCTCGGTGTGAAATCTGTAGCTTTGCCAACTATTTAGCGGGTGCGCGTACGCACTATCATATGTAATAATTATTGTCTCTACGCTATGTTTACTGGTACCGTTAATGTTTTATTGTGCATTTATTAGGATTAATCTAATACAATCACAAACAGTTCAGTTAACCACCTTTTAGAAGATCTTTAGCGGGATGTTATTTATACATACTTATATGTGTTTTAATTTACAATATTGTTTCATACGCTCCCGACGATATAGTTTCTTATGTTCAAATTATCATCTATAAAAGATTATGCCTTTTACATTTGTAGCCAGTTTTTAATTTATTTTACAAAACAAAATAGGACAGCTGAAAATGGTCCACGATTAGCAGAACGCAGACGAATTAGCAGTATGAATGAAGGTGATCAAATAAAAGTGAAAAATGGAACTCTAATAATATTGCATACTTTGTTATAGGAAAGATATTCACAAACGGGCTATTTGCCCGTTTGTGAATTCTTTCCTATTCTTATCTATTCCGGACCGTCGCGTCGGTAAGCGAGTCCGACTCGCATTAATTCGGTTTATTTCTTGTGATCTTATATATTATTATAATAATACGCCGTTTATTTCCAGTTCCACAAAAATTTTGTTTAAAACTCATACAATAAATAAATAGTTACATTTTTGTTTTTTTTTCTTGTGATCTTAATGACAATTAATACGTCTAGTTTTATTTATTGACTTACTTTTAATATGATTTTTCGTCCAATTGAAATCTTTAACCTCATATACCTAATTTTCTTTTTAGATCATGTTGAATTCGCTACACAAGTATGAACCTCGCGTACACCTAGTAAAAGTGGGCACTGATTTACGTAGAATAATGACGTATCCATTCCCTGAAACGCAGTTCATTGCAGTCACTGCTTATCAGAACGAAGAAGTGACATCGCTAAAGATCAAGTACAATCCTTTCGCGAAAGCGTTCTTGGATGCTAAAGAAAGACCTGAAGGCTACTATCAAAGGGACTTTGTAGGCTCGCATTATCCACAGCAAAGTTCTTCGCCACATCAATACCCTCAATGTGAGTATATATTTTAATTACCTATTACTTATTTTATTATCGATCTATTATATTAAGTCATTCGTTTGTGGTTGTTAGGTATAAAATGTGTCGTGAATAGGTACTTATCGTATTGCTGGATGTTTTTGAGTAGACAAATTTCATCAATTTAAACTTACGTAATAGGTCGTCGGAGACAAAACGTGAATTATTAATATCTAAGTGTTAATAAATCGCAGTACGTTGTTTCTCAATTAATTTTTTCCATTATAACCTTTATTAAAATAAAGACTAATACAGACTTATGACTAACTGGCTGTTCGAAACAGATAAAAAAATGAAAATAAACCCATGGGTCGAGACTTGAGAAATAATTTCATTAGACAATATAGCAAGCTTACCTAAATATGCATGGGTACAATAATTAAAAAAAAAATTATTAACCTTTTCAGTTGGCGGTTGGTTTGTTACTTCACAACCATTGTATGGCAGCGGAAACTCGGCATCTAGAAGACCAGCTCCTTACCCACCACGGCCACCTTCACGACCTAGAACTCTATCTCCACCTTGTAAGTGTTATTTTAAGGACTATATTTTTTATATTTTCCACTTCAAGACTATAAATAAAACCAACATTGTATTACAGCTACATATAGTAGTGCGGAGCGGTCGACAGCAGCCCCGACGAACAGCAGCGGTAGTTACACTTGGGCGGGCAGCAGTACCTATTGGAGTTCGCAAGGAAACAGTTCCCCTCAGCCAAACAACACATCACCGGTTCCATATAGAACTCCCCCTCATGCGTATCCCGCTCCTGTAGAGTACACATCAGTCCCTCCTACAAGCTCGTCAGCTCCTACAGCTGCGCCCGCGCCGCTCTACCCTCTCCAGTATGACGCTCCTACTCAACACCACTCCCCTTACTACCAACATGCATATTCATCATATGCTCATCATCCCATTGAAGATATATCCTACTGGCCTAACAGGTGAGCAATTTAATACGAAGTATGATTTTGGTTTATTCTTATTCTATTTCACACATCAATTATATTGAATGATATAGATATTATATTATGATGAAAATAAAACTGCAATATTACCTATAAACAATAATTTTACATTTAGTACACAATCGAACCTTTTGATTATAAAAAACTCAACGAAAATTTAATTCAAGATAAATGTATAAATACACAGGAATAGCTTCGGTAAATAAAGACTAATACTTACAATAATTGTAATTACAGTTTAAACACCTACGGATATCAGCCATCGGAGTACGTTGGCTCGGGTGAAGTCGGATATTCTGGTGAAGGCATATCCTTTAGCAGTTCTGGTGTTCCTCTCGAAACCAACGCCGCTAGCCAAGACGAAAGGGCTACACCTCATGGTTCCGAACATCAGCCCGCTGACCGGGAGTATAAGTACAACACCGAAGAAGAACGTCATTCCCCTTGCGAAGAGGCTAACCTCCCCTCACGTTCACCTCCACAGTGATTGTGTAATGCTATTATAAAATCCCAAACAATATAGTTACTAAAATGTGAAATTCACACTTAAATTATAGATTAATGAATGTTATTTTATTATGTTTCTATTCTTACTCATTTTAAGAGACCTTTAATGTCTTTATTCAGAATGATTTACATATACTTATATCTACTACTAGTTTTGTACTATGAATCAAATGTGCTGTTATATCGAATAAATTCGCTTTTAGGCTCCTATCTTTTAAATGCCACTACGATAAAGCAAAATTATGAAAAATATTTTTCTATCTGATCTACCGATAATTATATATGTAATGAACTTTTTATCGCGTCTGTTCTAATGGGTATCGTTAGTTTAGAAAGAAGATACAGAGAGATTTCTACGACGATAATGAATATAAACACTCTATTTGAAATATATTTGTATCAAAGGTAATTTTTAGGGCATATAATCTGGCTCAATTTCGATACGATTTCATGCAATAAACTGTACTAAAATTTTTAACTTGCTTTTTTTGGGAATTATTGTGACCTAACTTAAGGAATTGATAAGTACAAAACTACATAGCTATTCCGGCGCTGACGTAACAACACTCCTAAAGCGTTTGGTAGAACAGGAGCTTTTGTTTGAACTTATTTTTTTAATCTTTGTGTTTCAAAGAAGAACGTACATAGTTAAACCTAAGTCGAGAAAACAACTTTGTACAATTTTGTTTACAAATGAGGGTGAAAACTTTCTTTTTTATGTAAATTATTTAAGTATTTTAATATTACATGTATAAAAATATAAGGTTCCAACTGTTCTTGGGTTTAAGGTTTTCTTTACAAGAACTTATCTATCACTACCGCTAAAGTTAGATAATAGTTTTAGCATAGTAATGTTATTAATAGTAATATCACTGTTTTTTAATACCAATTATTCTAAAAAAAAATATGTTTTATTATTTTGTAAACTTGGTGAAAATAAAATTCGGTTTTATACTTAATGTAAGTAGTCAATATTGTAAAAAGCTATCTAGGAATTGTTTGTTAATGATAATTAAGGTTCATTGCAACATTTAACGATGTTATTACATAGTGTATAAATAAATATTTTTGTTATACAAAAAATTTATTATTATTATTACTCCTGCATTTCTATCGCTTGATTCCACTTGAAGCCGACATTTTTTTTGAGATGGTGGTTCTATCATCATCTAACCAGGAAGTTCGTTAGCGTCTAGCGACCACCTCCACCCACAGACAGTCTCAAAGCTCACTTGCTTATAAAATATTATATACATATTCAGATTTCAGTAGTTCATTAATTTCAGTTATAGACGTAAAAAACTAGTACGTACATACTACGTAGCGTTCTCCGCCTACGATTTTAATAGACTACATAAATACAGATTACAGACTACAGAGTAGGTATATAAACTTTATGGTACATAGATATTATACATACTTTTTTTTTTTTTTTTTCAGTTGTGGCAATTAGTGTTAACTGTTTGCCAGTGTCAAGTTTTAAAGGTAGGGAAACTGTACAGAACACGTTATAAAAGGATATTTTAACTAGGATATGGTCAAAGGAGTTTCTTGATAGATATAAAAATATACAACATAAATATAGATATTACACTACAAGGATAAAAAATATATTATAGTCTACAACTTTATGTTATTATTATTTATAAATGCACAAATTATACTATAAAATTTTATAGGTTCATATAGTAAACAATCTATAGATATAGGAAATGGTGTTTGAAGGGAACAAAGAGAGGAATACAACAAGGAATGATCATATCGTGGACAAGAAAAGAAGATATGGTTTAAATTTCCCTCATCTTGACCACAGTCACAGACATTGCTATCAACAACGCCGATTCTGGCCAGGTGAACAGGAGAGCATACATGACCTAAACGCATGCGTATTATAGTGCTTGTGGTTAATTTTGAACCCTTTACCTTGTGGAACCAAGGTTTTGAGGGCACAATTGGTTGCATACGATAAAACTGTCTTCCTTTTACGTTCCCAGTACATGTCCAAAGTCTGTCCCAAGATTCCTGGAGGTGAACTCTAGCTTGAGTAACCAAATCTTGACAATAATTAATATATGGAAATACATCACCGCAATCTATTGCTTCTTTAGCCAAACTGTCAGCCTTTTCATTTCCACGAATACCGCAATGGCTAGGAATCCAT
>DWAJ01003730.1:0-14183 GCA_018238005.1 Eurema mandarina
AAACGAGGCGACATCTCGGCCATGTTAGCTGCGTAATTTGCGCAAGAGCGGTCAAACATCGATCAGCCGGCCTTGCCCGAAATACTTATGAGCCTTCTTCTAGTTGATTTCCATCAGATTAGATCTATATAAATCTAAAATATTAATTTAAATTTGAATCTTATGAAAATGTTGAAAATTCTTATAGGTATTTGACTATCATTTACTTAAGGTATTAATTGTTTATTTAGTAGGCTTTAACGCAGATTTAAATGATATTAAGTTCAAGGCAATAATACTTCGTTAATTCATTTTTGTACGTACATTATGAAAATGTCTAATTTTTTTGGTATTTGTTATTGTATGTGTACGTGTTTTACAACAATTGTAATTACTTTAATGTTATTTATTGTTTCTCTTATCTCCGTAGGGTTGCTGGTGGTGACACCCGGTTGCACACACACAATGGTGTTTACGTCACAATACATAAATTCTATTAACTGTGGCCGAGGTAACAATGTACTTGCATTGTCTTTACGTGTGAAAATGTATCACGTTGTAATGCAACCGAATATCGTGTTAAAGCTCAATAAACGACTCTTCAAATATGTTACAATATAAAATATAAAGGGAAAATAATGCACACTAATATCGTAGCGAGTATCTTGGAGTTAAGTTTAGTTTTGATACTTGTAAACGCTATGAAAAAGTTAAGTTAGTAATTTATCAAAAACTTTATATCAAATACTAGCTGACCCGTGCCCACTTCGTTGGGAATAATGATAATACTCCTTTTCGGTATTTATATATGCCTATGGCACTCAGCAATAATGTGGCTTTCTATTGGTGAAAGAATTTTTAAAATCGGATCAGTAGATCCCGAGATTACTCCTTACAATTTAACAAACACATAAGCTTTACTTCTAAATATATATTAGTTACTTTATAATATTAATATAGATTTTGTCATTTTTCATTTTTAATACACAATGAACGTGCGTATTTCATGAACGTACAGAATAATATTTCTGTCTATTCTCATTATCTGCGAAGCGTTCACTATATCCTGTTGAAAGTTTCAAAGAATGGATTTGGATTTGGATAAATGCATTGTCAGAATGCATTTATCCAAATGTCAAGATCGTCAGCGACGCGTTTCGCAATCACTTGGCGACAGTCAAATCACTAGCGTAAAGCGAAACAATAGCCATTGATTATTTACGAAAGCAATTGTAATCGCAGCATGATAAAAGGTTCAAAAGATTAGCTAATCGGAAACAAATTTCGGTGTTGAAGAAACAGATGATTCACAAAGCGACGAAACCTACTGCCTTTCGACTTGAGGGCGAACCTCAAGTCGTGTCATTAGTATTTCGTTTACTGTGTTTTAGTTATTATGTATAGATGCATACAGTTTTAAAATACTTAAATACGTGGATGTATTATTTGTATGATCTTATGTTCATATTGTCACTATTCCGTCACGAAAAGACTACTGTATGGATGTGGTTAACGTTTGGTTTCCAACTATTAAGATTGCCTGGACACTTTATCCTGAAAAATTACTTTATTATTCCTGTTAAACAGTAGGGTGCACTGTATTTATACCGAATTTATTATTAACAGAAAAGCATAATAACCATATAACAACACAATAACATATTTTTTATTTAAAAATTAATTCCGTACTTTTTAAGCAGTTTGTACCTACTTGTTGCCTATATTATATGGTATTTACTGCATGTTAGCGTTCAAATCAATATAAATCCGAGTCAGTCAAATATGATTGAATTTACTGTACGATTATGTATTCAGTCTTCTAACTTCTTGAGAGGTGTATTAAAATATATTTGAAAGCTTATAAGTCAAAGAAACAAATTGTACTTTAATGTATTCAACTTATGAACCATTAGGCAATATTGTGATCTAATGTTTTTATGTACGTAATTGATCAAGAAGATGAAACGCAGAGCGCACATATGTCAAATGTTAATGGAGCTGTAAATCAATTCTCCGTTTCAAGCACAAAGCGTGAATGGAACACTTATAGATAAAACAATTTGCATCCGAGTTGGAAATATAATAATTCAATTCAGAAGTGCCGTAAATTGTTTAATTGGGGGCAAGGATTTCGGCTCGTGAATGCAAAACGGCGCGTAGCCTTAAGGATTATTCACCTGTAGTCATTAACGGATTGTGCTCCTTACTGGTCCGTTCTTGATGTCATTGCATAGTGTCAATATGTGCACGCACTGTATTAGCACCACGTTATCACTAGAAAACAAGTACCGATTGCGTAATGTTTGAGGTCGCCGGTAGAGAGCGCCGCCGACGCGCGATCAATGAAAACTAAAGTCGCGTTACTTGCGCCCGCGCACCTCTGAACTGTGTGGAACGAAAGCGCGGGGAAAAGAGACGCACACCACTCCTTTCTTTCACTCTGTCGCGAAACGGCTTTCCTATCACAAACGAATCATAATAAAATTGCTTTTACGCAAAATGTGTCCAATAACTAAGCATAGTTAGTAATCAGAATGTTTAATACATACGCTATATAAAAAAAACTTTCACCTATTTTGTTACTATGTATCCGACCTTATTCTGCACAAAGTAGGATTTATTATGCCAAATAGACCTTTATGATTTAAACTTTCAACAAAATATATAAATATAATTTTATTTTAAATTAATTTTTACATCTAACACTTTATATAACATTTAATTTTATAATGTAAATAAGAACGTAACGAGTGATAATGAATGCCGCTTAATGCTAATTAACTTCCCCGTCAGTTACACGAACGTACGAGGAAATGCGCTCAGGCACCGCAAACGCCAGTTCTTACATTTTCTTAGCTTTTTGCATAAGACTTTTCTTAGCAATTATGTTATTCCTTAGAGATTATTAGCCATCTTGAATAAGATAATTGCTCCATATTGCTCGTATAACATTCAGTAAAAATACTTTTAGCTCGAACAATTTAATTAAAGAGTTTTCTATTCCTTTAATTTTGTCTTATCCTCTTGCAATAAGTGTCCTTTCTCTAGCCTTTTGTAGATAGGACAGAAAAACCTTACGGTTTATTCATAACATCCATCATCGCACCACCCGCCGAAGATTGAAGCTTCACTCACATTGGTTGGATCAGTGGCAATCCATCGTGGTTCGATTTTCGCGATCGTTTTTGCCGCGCACCTACAAACTGTGGAATGAGCTTCCTTCTGAGGTATTCTCGGAGCGTTACAACATGGTTTTCTTCAAGAAAGGTGTCAAAAGATTTCTCCTTCAGGGCCGACGTTGCACTGGCGACGCCTCTGATGTTGCCCGTGTCCATAGGCAACGGTGACCGCTTACCATCAGGTGGCCCGTTGCTTCTTCGTTGACCCTTAAAATTAAATAAAAATAACGACTATTTTGTAACGTTAAAACAATTAAATTAATTATTTTTCGACTAGCGCTTGAATAAAGCGTTGGTGTTAAACGAACTAGTGCCTACAACATTGTATTTTATCTAACATTGTTTTTATCTCACTTGTAAATGTTTAAGCATTGTTGCTATGGTAACACATACATTATGTGTTTCTAGGTTAGTAACTTTCTAGATAAGATCTCTTTATATGTGTGTAATTATTACTGGTCTGCCTACGCTACAATAAGTTGTGCTCGTGGGTAGAATCGATGTCAGATAATGACAAGTATTACTTTTTGTAAAACCAGCCGCCATTATTGGCACCGTGCACTACGTGTCTACAACTTCGTCGGTTCTTGTCACTTTGACATTTAAGTAGTATATTTTTGAAAAAATATCGTAATGAAAAAATAACAAATATTTTCGACTAATAAATTGTTGTGATACTACGATTTGGGTGGAAAAAAGGTTTTGAAATCATTTTAGTCATTCAAATCAACTGAGGTAAGTCCAAAAAGTGTGTGTTATTTTGATTGTGTCAGGGTTTGTTTACTTCATTTACAGTTGTAGTTTTACAGTTAAACAAAAAGAAAAAGCTACTTCAATGGTTTCATTATATAACAGTTAATGTATTTAAATGTTCCTGTATCGCTAATAATAAATTAAATATCGTTTTCAGATCGAAATGAGTATTGTTTTGAAGACCGGATTTGTAAGTGTTTCTCGCAATATCAAATCTATTTCTGCCAGTATTCTTCTCATTTTTGTTGGCAGATTAATGCAATTAATGATATAAAAATGTATTATGTAGGAACGCTTTGCCATTGACAGATACATCTGATCACAGAGCGCACATTATTTCTACTTTTGACCATCATGAGCGCTGCGATAGATTATGTTACGCCCACGTAGTACTTCGCGCCCAGCCAATAGCAGTACCGGGATAAAAAGAAGCTTACATGTTAATACAGGGTCCAATTCTACATGCAAACACCCTTATTTATACTCACAAAATTTTGTGCTCATTATATAAGTAAATTAATTAATTATGTAACGGGAGCTTTATAGATGCAATCTGAATTTTAATGATACATAAAATAAAATTTACTATCATTATACATTTAATTAAACATTTAGCTATTGTGATATTCATCAATGAAAAAAAAATTTGTATTCTTATAAATTAAAAGCTTCAAAATATATTAAATATGTTTGTATGCTATTTATGTATAACTATAACCTTTTACTCGATGTTTTATTACTTATAATATACATTACAACAAAAACAGAACAGGAAGCTTCCGTTTTTACGTCGGATTTTATTTTGTTTTGACTTAATAACCTTGTATCTCTGTAAATTTATTATTGTGAATTCTTCAACCGATTCGATAACCTTCGGGTTGTGTTACTTACACGAAATATGAGCAGATTATATAACGCGGTAAACAGAGCATGTAATTTTAAGACAAGATTATGACTACGGGTCGTTAATTCATATGTTCACAATAAAGTACACAAGTATCTAATACTTGTATATTTTATGTACAAACTACAAACACGCGTTTTGTTTCGCAAATTTTATTAGAGGTCAACTTCATCTACGTTACGTCGATTAATTTCTAGCGGATACTATCTATATACTACCTATATACTTGAGTACACTTTTTATTTATATTAAGCTATCAATTATAATTTGAATTTAAAAAATCTTTTTTTTAATTCTGTATGTTATTACTTTATTTAAACATGTAATCTGGTAGTTTCGATCTTGTGAGAATATAAGACGATACAATCGATGTGATAGATAACGTTAAAAACTTGATATTCATACAGATAAGTATTATGTCACAATAATGAGAGCATCGACCTGTCACGATCGTACCTCTCTACTTAACCACGAATTTATTACATATCGACGTCAATTAAGCCATAAAACAGGTTATATTTATAACAGTCAGTTATGTAATGATAATTTTTTTTTGGAAATGTTAAACTAAAGTCATTAGTTATTTGATTATCTCTTGTACCACTAGTCTAGAGATACTTGATTGATTTTGAGTTGTGTATGATAGAAGCCCAATTTTAGCAAAGGTACACGCGAATTCGTTAATGTATTCAAGAATATGTTAATTTTATGACTCCTTTTCAAAATACCACAGAAAATTATTTTACAGGAATTTCAAAATGTCTAAGCTTAATCATCAATTAGGTATTTAGGTTTTATCCAAAACAAAACCTTGAGCTCAAACGAAACCTGTGTTAATTCACCTTTCAATAGTTTATAATTTAGACTTGATAAAGTTTAGAATGGAAGCTGTAATCTTTGTTATTAATTATGTCCTTGTCGATTTAATAGTAAGGTAGTAACTTGAGCAATAAAATTAATTCATATTTGAGTAGATATCTCTAATTGGGCATAATTACGTTAATTTCAACCCGACGACACACATGATCAGCGTTTAACAGAGAGCAGCTTATGATAAAATATTGATATATTGATCTGCAAATATATTAATTTAAAAATATATATTCATATGATAGTGACATTTTAAAAGGTTATTTTGATATATTTAATTAAAAGCTGATAGGAAAGGTATTTTTGTCATTTATTTAAAGAATATAGCTGACGATGTGAACAAATTTCCTAATACTGTTTTAAAAATAATACTTTCAAATTAAAAGCAAGTCGTTAGAGGGAGCTGTACTTGTAGATGGCTATCAATGATAGAAGGTCGTAGTTTAATAGTTTACTCAGTACGTACAATTTACGTAATTTCCTAATCGTGCTGAATCCGAGTGGCTATTTCTTTGATGCAACAGAGGATACGTTCATGCTTAGTAACCGTAATATATTTGCTCTTAATTATTCGAAGGGACCTGTGATCCTCTCATGTCATCACGTTTCACGAGTCGAGGACACGATTTAAAAGCTTTATTTCAATAATTGCGTAATGTTTTGTATAAATTAAATAAGAATAAATTGATCCTTTAAATAAGAGAGATGATTATAGGTATATATCCATATGAGTAGTTCGAAAGACGGGTCTGTTTATGGTTGTCTCAAATACAACATACTTACCTAAGCAGATATGTACATTCTATTGCTATTTCTGATAGTTCTTGAACACATATATAAAATAGATTTCTTAAGTTCATTTGTATCATATTAAGTAAGATTATTCTATGTAATTCTTTTGTCTGATTGAAAAAATAACCATACATCTCATACGTATGAGCATAGTAGGTCAAAAATCATTAGATTTCTTTGTGTTGTAACGTGTTATCTAATGAACAGTAGAACAATGTTTCACGTTTCTGCAAGGCTAGTGGCTGCGCTTTAGCCGCTTAAATTACATACCATTAATAATACAAGCGTGAATGAAGGTTTGGGAATTGTTATTATGTTTTGTTCTAAGGAGCTTTGTGTGTAATTACACGAAGTTACAAGCGATTATACGCTGACGATAAAAATTATTACATTGTCTTGAGTACAATTTTCCGAATGATAAAGCTATGAAATGTGTTTAATACAAATTTAACAAAAAGTTTTCTTAGAATGTTTGTAGATCTGCATATGTGTCTAGTAAGAGGACGGATAATTTTTGAAAGATAATTGTTAATATAGGAAAAAGAAAATATTTATTAATGCAAGTAGAGCAATGCTTATTCTTGATGATAGTAATGTGAAGATTAGAAATAGTTTGTTTAACTTAAATAAGCCCATTGCTCCTATTAGTTGTAATAATTTATAGATTAATTAATTATCAATCATCAAGATCCTGAAACCATTTATTAAATAAAACAAAAGGTATTGAACACAATTTATTGCAAAATATTCATTTTCTAATAAAATATAAAATCTATATCTATCTAATATTATCTACATTATTTACATTTTTTTATTAGCATGAAAATTTTTGCTTTAATAAATCCAAAGCCATATTCAGATTGAGTATTACGATTGTAAACATGTTTTAATTAATTTGTACGTTCAAATGCAAGGTCCTTGTACTAACTTGCAGATTTATAGCAAAAATATAAGCATAGACTAAGAAATAAATAATAAATTAGGTAATAATACGACTATAAAATTAACTTTCAAGAATACCTAATTGGTTTTGTTACCGAAAGATTATAACTGAATTAAAATGGGTAACTGTTAAATATTGGCAGTGTTGTCAAGAGTCAATGGCGGATTCACTCTTTCGTTTTTGTGTTGATTAGAACAATAATTGTTGCAAGTTTGTTTGTATATCACCTATTTCAATATTCAATAATAATATCGTTTATCATTATTATATAGTAGCCGTTACATAAATATTCACTAAGGGCAGTATTTGAGCAAATAATAATTATTTAAATTATAGTTATCATGTCAGCTTTGTCAGATAAACATTTAAAGATACGTTATATAGTTAAATCCGCCAAGCGCAAAGGTAGCATTCATCCGAAGTTTTCAAAGTGATGAATGAAGTAGGGCAGGCGACGCGTTCGGTTGACCTGCTCGCATGCTGACATTATGGATTTTGTTAGCGGCCTGGGCCCGCAAGAGAACACGCCGATTTTCGATACCTGATGATATAATAATGTCTATAAGCCTCAGAATGTGACACATATTTAATTATAACACAGTCTATCTATCGTTACATATGTAGTTTATATATTTACATATGTTGCTTTCATAAAGAATAATCAAGAAATAAGATTGCAGTTACTTATTTTGTTACCTATACCTAGTTGGCATATCAAAATTATGATAAATATAGTAATAAAAAAGAAATACGTAACACGTTTAAACTCACATAACTATGTTTCTTCTGTACAAACTTAAGAAATGAGGTCATGTCGGGACGGCCGAAGTGGTTGACCGCCTTCAGCCCCGTGAACATCGACGTGCGGGACAGGCGTTGGAAGTGGTTCTCACAGATGTACTGCAATGTGCAGCTTATTTTAAAACAAGGTACTTGCATATATGATATGCAGTTGAATAATACCTTATTCAAAATATATAAAACTAGCGATGAATCCCGGCTTCGCTTATATATATTATGCATGTATTGTACATATAAACCTTCCTCTTTAATCACTATCTACTAAAAATAATCACATGAAAATCGGTTGCGAAGTCAAAGATAATGCATACATATGCTTTATGCTCAAAGCACACATAGGGATATAGGGACAGAAAAAGCGACTTTGTTTTATACGATATAGCGATTTCAATAATAGTTAACATATTGATAGTGCTGCTCTGTAACTATTAGAAAAAAAAAACAAAAATATAAAATATAGATATAATACAGTACTGTTCTATGCAAGCTTGATTAAGGTAACATTAATACAATTTTTAAAATATACGATGACTAAAGACACAAACCAGCATCGTAGTCCTGAGGTCAAACTTGTGGAAGAACTGCGTAATAAAGATGTGTATCTCGAGCACGTTGGTGACGTCTTTGCGCTCCACGTCACGCAACACGTCGATGAACCACTCGAAGTGCTTGTGGGACGGACAGATCCATAGGAAGTACACCTATGAGAGATGTTATTAAAATATTCATGTATTTATTAGAAAGCCCCATAGAAATTTGAGTTGGAAGACGTTTATTATAAATATTTATTAATACGTACATAGTAGTACAGTAGTAAAATTTTAATAATAAATAGTATTTTATAATTCTTGTAGCAATCGCTTGGTATGAAATGAGTGTGTATTATCTTTTAATTGAAATCTGTTTCAAAACATCTATAATCTAAAGGTTGAAGCGTACCTTTTTACAGGCAACTCCAGAGTAGCGGTTAGTAGAGGTACCAAAGACGAGATCGTTGAGTATGGAGGCGTAGGGCGTGACGCCAATACCGCCACCCACCATCACAGCTACTTCGAACTTGTACCAGTCCTGGTTGCCACCGCCGAACGGGCCTTGTATTCTGTTTATAAAACACCAAATTTATTGGACATATTCTCTGTGTATTATTGCTCTGTAATAATGCTATAGGATTAATTACAAAAGTAATCTTTTCTACTCAATAAGGATTACCCGTGAACCTAGTTTTAATTTATTATAATTATGGATTTAAAATATTAGTATAGCATAAAAATAAACAAAGAGGAAGGTTTATTATTCTGAAATTCTTTGTAAAAAGGGATGATTTTCCTAAAACTATATATTATTGTTGATACGACTGTGAATTAAATATTTCTATTCGGGGTAATGTCTCAATATAAGCTCTTAACAAATAACGTTTTAGCGTGGTGAATCGAAATGTAAACTATAGTAATATTTTCGAAAGTTCTGTCCATGTTGAAAGCAAGGAACGATTTTCACGGTTATTCAGTAGACAAACATTAAGAAAGAACCATTAGAAATCGTATTACATAAGTAACCATCGCTAAGTTGAAATGTCACAAAATAATTTAAATACTGACCTCACGTAATGTTGTGAAACTATTTAGTACTGATATGTTATGATATGTCATATATGCATTTTTATATTCACTAGTTTATAAAGACTTGTTGAAAATTAGTTTATCAATATAACATTTTTGTCCTACCTTATTTTAGGCTGGTTTTCGGGATTATAATTGCAGGGGTCGAAATAGTTTCGCAGTTTCCAAGTCCATGGACCTTGGGCTTTTATATGACATGAGAGGAAATTTTCGTGTGGAGCTGACGTCAGTGTGAATGAGTGATACTCTTCTTTTTTAAAAGCGGTACACGAAAGACGAACCCATTGACCTGTCGAAGTGAAACATATGTGATAGTAAGAGTTACTACTTTTTATTGTGGTTTATATTTTGAATTAATAGAGCTACATAGGAAAATTATAGGGTACTTACCAGATAAATACTTTAAGTTTGGTGGCCGATAGAACTTAATTTTAATAACATCTGATGGAAGCATCTCCGTCTCCAGAACATCTAATGCTAAATATTCAGTGCGCAGTGATACTACCTACAATGATTTTCATAAAAAATAAAATAATTTTCGATCATAATTTAAAACAAATGAATGTAACGTTTGGAAAATAATTTACAGACATAGCTGAACAATGCCAAGAAAAGCTTATTATTGGTATTATTATATATAAAGGAAATAAAAATAATTAAAATATGTTATTTATTATGTCTCTAAAAGGTTACCCCTTGTACGTCTAACTCTCAACATCACTGCTATGTCTTTATAAGTATAAAGTTACCCAACTAACCTTATCCAGCGTATATATAATGGCAGGTCCTAAGAAGAATATCCAGAAACGCGGTGCACCAGTGAGTCTAGCAAGTCCATGCACTAAACACAGAGCGTACAACACGACGTGTAACGAGTGCGCGCGCCAGAACCAGGGATACGCGCGCCGCCGCACCGTGCCGTGCGCGAACACGAACATTATGCACATCACCACGAACAACATAACGCCCGTCACACCTGGATAGTTTAGATTGTTTTATATCAAGCTACTATACTAGATAAGATTTCGCATGGTATGCGATTTACTCTGCCTTTGCATTTACTTATTTCTTTAATTTTAAAGGGCTATCGATGTTATTTTTGTAACTGAATTACGTTTGTCGAATATTTTATGTGAATTCCTTAATTTGGTTTTTATAAAAAATGTGACTATGTCCAAGTTAATGTCAATTATCACTGAAACATACCTGTAATAGTCTGGAACACCCAATACGTGATTCCGGGGCGGAAGTCAGAGGTAAAATGCACCTCCTTAGTAAGACATCGAAGGTTTTCCACCGGTTGTGTGGATACATGATAGAAGTTGACGAGATGCCCCGCTGTGTGAAGTAAGGAGAAGAAAAGAGCTGTGCATGCTACTATTTTGTGGAACTGGATACTGGAGTCTAATGGAATGTACTGCTGGATGCTGAACTCCTAAAAGAAAAATAAGCTATATTTCTTCTTTATTTTTTCTAGAAGGCAATCCTTTGTACACGAAGCGCATATAGCTACATGAGTTTGCAATTTTCATAAGAATTTACCTTTAACTTGGTCAGCAAATTCCTTGACATAGTCAGCAAGAGTAAACTATAGCAAAATGACAAAGACGCAGCCGAGCCTCTTGTGATGGCAATTCCAACTCCCATTATATGGCGTAAGTCCAAATGCTCTGACATAAACGAGTAGTGCGCAAATCTCTCCACAAACAGGCCGATCGTCACCACGTAGAAAATAAATAAGTAAAATATATTTTGTCTGTTCTCTTCCAGAAACGTGGTCAAGTAATCCCATTTCAAAAGGAGCCAATTCCTAAAAAATAAATTGATGTTGTGACATTGTTTTTAAAGATTTTCATTTACATAATTAGTTGAAATAAAATGTACCTAGATTGTTCCAAGGCTGGTTCGATGTGGAAGCTTGTCATCCTAGCGACATTGGTGGAAGTGTCTAAGAAATTCTGCTTAGCGCCCTTACAGTCGAGACCGATAGCCACAAATTCTCCTTTGTATTCCTTCATCATTACTTTAAAATCGGAATAAGTTAAGTGCTCTTTGTGTTTTAACCCAGCATCCTGAGGAAAAGTTATATATATTATATCGTGAAGACGCATAAATTAATTACGACATGAAGAAGTTTAGGATAATTTGGCATAGCCTTAAGAATTTTGTATTTGAAATATGCTAAACTGGGTCAGATTATACTCACATTGTCTTTTTATTGTTATGAATGTAAGAGATATTTATGTAATATTAATGATAAACTTACAGAAAACATGCCATCTATTAACTCTGTAACATGTTCGTCTCTTAGCGATGTTGTTCTAGCAATTTCCACGAGCGAGCGCAACATTTCACTCAGTTCTTCCTTATCGATAACACCATTTCTGTCATTATCGCACATGTCGAATATGATGCGTAGTTTGTCATCTGTAGCGCCTCGTGAAAATAGCACTACTGTGTCCAGAAATTCCTGAAATTTAATTTAAGTAATGATTGCTTTGGTTTTTTATTATTAATTGTAAGAATGTATTTAAGAGTGGCTTAAACAAACCTGGAAAGAAATCCTTCCATCGCCGTCTTTATCCACAATGTTAAACATCTTCTTGACAAATACTGCATCAGATTTCATTCCGAGAGCACTTGCAAATTCACTCTTCGATAAGGAAGTTCTCATAACTATTGACTACAAAAAAATGTTCTTATGAAATTCATATTATTAAAAAGATGATCATTATTTTCTAAAGTAACTAAAATTTTAGCCTTTATCTATAATTTAAGCAATTCTCTATAATTTATTTGTTGTACGCTATAACTGTTATAGTATATGATATGATGGTTTTTATAACCAACCTCAGGATCAGCGTCTTCATGTCTTCGACGTTTCTCTCCGGGTGCGAGGCCAAATGTAATGGCGTAAGCTTCTCTGAAGAAATGCTCTAATTTCCTTTGCCTTCTTTCCCTCGTTTCTGCTGACGTGAGGATGTTATCCCGACCTGCCTTTAAGAAAATTGCATTTAATAATATATAACAGAATTAAATTGCACGACTGCTAAAATTGTATCTATACTTCTTTTCTTTTTTTCGAACAGTTCTTTAAAAATGATCAATACCTGTGTCAAATTTAATGTCTTCTTGTGCTGGGACAGAAAAGTGTCCAGCTTTAAGAGAAACTTTCGTCGTGATGCTGTGGAATCCATCTCTAGCACCAGGTCGTGTTCCCGAGGTACTCGTATTAAGACGAGCGGCCTTTTATTGTGACTTTCCTGTTAACAAATTTCATTTGTTATGATTCTAGTTTTGTTTCCAATGGGGTTTTTTTTCTATAACAATATTTTATAGTAACTAATATTTATCTATATCGTCTAGATACATTTTCAAAGATTGAATAGAAAAGATACAGAGAACTTAATTAAGATTTAAGTTTTTAATTAATTAATAAGTTTTTTATGAAATACCTGGCTCTCAATAACAGTGAACTGGTCAGTATGGTCTAAGGGTAGAGTGCGAAGTTTATCTCCCTTTCTATCCGTGACGTGAAGCGCCGGCTCAGGGCCTAAACGAAGCTTCACGAGCCTCTTGTAGGACGCATGTACCCACTCTCGGCATACCATTTTATCTACTGCTCCTAAAGAGTATTAGTAATAAGTAAGAAAGTGCGGTGAAAATAAATGATGTAAAGTTGGGCGAAGGTAAAAACATTATCCTGTTCCAATGGTTGGAAGAAATGGCTTATAGTAATAATTCAGCCCATAACTAATATAATATATTTTAATGGTTTTTTTTAAATATACATGTAATAAAAAAGAATTGTGACACGGTATGGATGTACTATAATTAACATTATGCATATATCCCAAGAGCCAGCGCCCCCCAGACCTTCGTTAAAGTATAAAAGCTGTAAGTTTCTCAATGTATGTCCCCAACACAGGTAAGAACGAACCCCGTCTATGAAACTTGGGTCGCGGTTGCTTTCGCAGTTATCAGGTAATAAAGGTGTGTAAAATTGTGTGTTACTTACGGTATAGTATAAAAGCTGCAATTGATATATGTTATTTGGAGAACCTTCAAATGATGTTTTCTCAATAGCCAGCCAGTTTCAGTAGTTCCTTTATGTTGCCAGGCACATCGAAAGTCTAATGTAAGTGCGAGCGCGAGGGATACATGTGTTAGCTATCATTTATTGTATACAATGAGAACTATTTTCAAGATTTACTACGAAAATTCATTATGCACAATAACTAAGAATCAACAAATAAATGTTTAGAAAACAATCCAATAATTATTTAAACTTAAATAATTATTTTTATAAAATTTATTGAAATAATATAATTAATCTAATACAA